>VZUA01016665.1:3193-14046 GCA_013401035.1 Horornis vulcanius
GAAGAGGCATGAAATACTCTACTTCAGAGTAACCAGAGTGCACAGAATCCATTCAGCCAGAGAAGTCCCACAGCCTATTAGCAGGAACATAGATTTTGCATTTACTAAAACCTGTCTGACCCTGTGAGAAGAGAGCAAGGAGAAAGGGAGAACAAACCAGTGACAGCCATAACCTGAATTTCACGCGAGTGCTATTGATCTTATTGACTGGGGCACTGAAGTGCTGCTGTACATTTAGTAGGGAGAACAACAGAAAATTACATTAATTCAAATTGTTAAATCAATATTTAACAGTACAGTTAGTGGCAGTTGACCTTCAACACACCTTTAATAAAACAATAGTGAACTAGAATTGCAAGAGTCATAGGCAAAATAGTAATTTAAATTAGTGTGAAATATGTGTTTCAAGGGCCTGTACAAATGTAGACATTTCCATGTAAGTGTAGATATTTGTTGTAGCTGCTTTGTTTCTTGTTGCAAGTAAAAGCCTCCTGTCAACATGTTGTCTTACACTTTGTGTTAAATGGTCAGATAACCATTGAGAAAAATCCTAATATTTCACTGCCACATGTCTTTTCTGATACATTTGTGGACCTTGAGAAGAATAAAAACAAAGAGTAACAACATTAAGGCAGGAGTGGGCCACTGGCCAGCTTGTTTTAACATACAGGGCATTCCTCTCTCAGATAGAGTTGCATCCTGATCTGAGCCTCAGGGGTTCCTTCTGTAGGATGATTTTGGTAAGAAAAAGAAAAGTTTTAATAATAATTTTTTGTCAAGCTAGCACTACAAAAACACAGAGCGGCAAAACAAACAAAAAGCAGATTTAGGTCACTACACTTGAATCTCCCATTAACAGGTCCCAGGACATATTTAAGCTACTGCTGACTTGTCAAGTAAGATTCTTAAGGCATCCCCTATACAACCAGGATACCAGATCATAGTAGATGACAGATGATTCCAAGAAATGTGGTGTCATTAACAGATTAATAGCAGTGGATTAATGATTAATACATCAAATTCATCAGAAACACATTAATCCATGCAATTTAAAATAATTAATAAAGCAAATCCTTTCCCCTGCCTAATAACTTAGATCTCTAAGATCACTGCAGATTTCAATTCAAACCCTTCCTTTTCCATCTTCTAGCAAAGTACATCAGCTGTCTTGACTTATACTCAATTCTGCCTATCTAACAGAATATTAATAATACTAAAATAGAGATAGTATGGTTTCTTGAGACCAGATATTTCATAGCAATAAACACAATTTAACTTTTCAAAAGGAGACTAAAAAACTCATCAGGCTTAAAAGCCTTCATTATTCTGGGATCCTTAAGTAAGTAAAACTTCGGGAAAATCATCTCTTCCCACAGACTGAAGCCTGAACAGCTTTATAACAATTCATGTAATATTATTCACTACACTTATTTAAGAAAATCATCTTCATCATTTCCATTATTTGTTTTGACTGGGGACAGGTGGAGATCAAGCCTTCTGGATGAGCTATGAAAGGCCATGGCCACCTGCCTTTTTACTGCCTGGTGACTCAGTACCACAAGGTTTCTGTGCAATCTTTTACAATTAGCCTTCCTCCTTACCATGTTCATTGCAATGCAAGTAAAAGGTAATACACTTTAAAAAAGCATATAGAGTGATAGTTCCTAAGTTGACTGTTTCTAGTCACAAGAGATTAAGTGATTAAATTAGATGAGTTATTGAAAATATCAGTCTAACATAGGATACTTTCCATGCTGGAAGTATATAATTCAAAAGAAAAGAGAAGGGAAAAAAAAAAAAAAAAAAAAAAAAGGCAACCCAAATAAACACAAGGGGGAAAAATAATAAAAAAAAGCTTGTAATATCCACCCACCAGGAAATATTTAAATTTACATATGTATTTCTTCTAGTTCCCAGAATTCCAGAATTACAAGTGTTATTGTATGCAGATTTTACTTACACAGTTAACTTAAGTCACACTACTAATAATGAAATTTTAGAAGTGACTGGTTAACTAAATATTAGATTTGCAAAACCTGGCACAAAAGTTAGTGAGGAATTTTCTTTTATACTGAAATAGCTACAAATATTTTGAAAGTATCCACTGTGGCCTAATTATTTTAATTCTGTATGCTTCCTAAGTCTTTCTTTTTCATTATTTTTATCTGCATGGTTTGGGAAAGTTTTACATCTCCTTTGAAGATTTAAGTCAGAAATTTAACAAGTAATGGAGGCATCATGTTTTCATAATGCCTGGGTCCAGGAGACCCTTGATGGATGAAGTAACGGAGTAACTGTGAATTAAGGAATAATAAGCTCCTCTGAAGTGAATTTTTAATTACTTCTCTGCCTTAATGCAGTTCACTGGGGCCATGAATGTCATCCAGGATATATTTTCTAACAGTGCTTTTCCTTTAATGCACCTTTCTGCTTAAAACAGATGACATTTTGTCATTACTAAAGCTGCAGTGGTGCAGCATATCCATAGTGACTACACTTGAATCATCATTTACAATAAAACACCTAGGAGATATAGACTTAGTGTATTTATTACTTAGGTGAATTTGTTCAGGTGTTACTTCTCTTCTGATAACTGGATTTTAGTCATCAAATATTTACTTTCTTTTTATTTTCTCAATTAATAAATTTCACAGCCAAAATAACGTCTTCTAGTCAAAGAATATGTTTAAATAACATTTGGAAAATAGGCTACTCTTTGCCAAAAGGCATTAACTATTTTTTATTCTGTTATTGAAGGAAAATTCCTATTTATAATTGCCAAAAAATTTAAAATCAACCTGATGCACTCCCCAAAACATCCCTACACATGACGCATTTGGACTTTCATTTAACGTAAGTTGTACAGCTCCTTTACTGCAATACTGATGTCATAGCAAAGAATGAGTTTAGGGCATTATTTAAAGACTCTTAGTAGCATGCAATAATTAATACTTCCTGTCAATTTTATGATTCCTCAGCCACATACCGTGCTCAATATACTCACAGGTGACCTGTATTTGTCTTTTCATGTCTATTATTTCCCAACACAAATGTTTTATCCATTCAAATGAAGTTATATAAATCACAGTGACTTCTTTTTAACTAAATGTAATAGCAGAAAATAGTAGAAAAAAGTAGCTGGAAGGGTAATGCACTGTTCTTTTATGATAGCTTTTCTGCGTACAATGTAAACCTCAGCTGTTTGATAAGAGAACTGCATTTGGAATTAGGTGTTATTTGGAGGAGAATTAGTTCTCAATTGTCACTGGAGTGCTGCACCAAGGCTTTGATTTGCATAAAGCCTGGTTATATTTAGTATCTGCTCATGTATCCATGCTAAATCAGCATTGTTTCATCAGCACACAAAGATTATCTTTCTGCCTGCATTTCTTCTAAGATCCTCCTTAGACTTCTTATTATTGGCATCTTATTACTGGACTTGTTAGTATACTCCAGTTTTAAAATATACATGAAATTATATCTATAATACTCATGGGTCTCCAGATATCTCATAATATGCTATCTTTCTAGAAGAAGGATTCTAGGTAGAATTTGTTCTTCAACCTGCAATAAATGTCTGCAACTGTTATTCCATTTCTAAAGGACTCTTCACAGGAACTAGTAATGACTTCCGAGGTGCCCGGGACCTTGGTAAATGTATGAAATTATGATTAAAACTATAGATTCACAGAATGTTAAGTGGTTGTAATGGACCTTAAAATCCATATAATTACAAGCCCCCTGCCAAGGGCAGGGACATCTCCCACTAGATCTGATTTCTCAAAGTCTTATCCAACCAGGCTTTGAACACTGCCAGGGATGGGGTATCCGCAGCTTTTCTAGGAAACATGTTCCAGTGCATCACCTCACTCACAGTAACAAATTTCTTCCTCATATCTAGCCTAAATTTTCTGTCTTTCAGTTTGTACCCATTACTCCTTGTCCTGTGACTATTAACGCTTTCCCTAGTTTCCTGTAAAATTTCCCTGTATTTCTCCCAGGTCACCTGTCCTTGTTTCCACTTCCTGAAAGTTTCTTGGTTTTGCTCCATTTGCTCAGCAGCTCCTTATCTGTCCATGGAGATCTCTTGCCACTTTTTCCAGATTTCCTCCTGGTTGAGCTTTATAAATCCTGAGCCTGGAGAAGGTGATCCTGGAAATTCAGCCAGCATTATTGGGCCCCTCTGCCCTCCAGGGCTTTACCTCATGGGGCTCTACATGGAAGCTGGACAGGCTGGATAGATAGGCTGATTTAACTATATGAAGTGTAACAAGTCCAAGTGCCGAGTCCTGCATTTTGGCCACAATAACCCCAAGCAGCACTACGGGCTGGGGATGGTGTGTCTGGACAGTGCCCAGGCAGAAAGGGACCGGGGGGCACTGGTGACAGCAGCTGAACATGAGCCAGCAGTGCACTCACATGGCCAAGAAGGCCAAAGGCATCCTGGCCTGGATCAGGAATGGTGTGGCCAGCAGGAGCAGGGAGCTCATTCTTCCCCTGTACTGGGCACAGGTGAGGGCACACCTTGAGTGCTGTGCCCAGCTCTGGGCCCTCAGTTTGGGAAGGACCTTGAGACACTCGAGCACGTCCAGACCACGGCAACGAGGCTGCTGAAGAGTCTGGAACACAAGTCCTGTGAGGAGCAGCTGAGGGAGCTGGGGATGTTTAGCCTGGAGAAAAGGAGGCTCAGGGGAGACCTTGTCACTCTCTACAACTGCCTGAAAGGTGGCTGCAGTCAGGTGGGGGTTGGTCTCTTTCTCCAGGCAACAACTGACAGAGCGAGAGGATACAATCTTAAGCTGTTCTAAGGGAAGTTTAGGTAAGATATTAGAAAAAAATTCTTCACTGAAAGAGTGATTGCATATTGGAATCATCTGCCCAGGGATGTGGTGCAATCACCATCTCTGGAGGTGTTTAAAAAAATACTGAATCTGGCACTCAGTACCATGAAGGAGGTATAAGTTCCTAGGTTGGACTAGATGATCCTAAAGGTCCTTTCCAACCTAGTTCATTCTGTGATTCTGTGATTTTCTGATTCTGTAACCACCAAAGCACTGTTGGTGACTGCAATCTCAGCAGCATAGCCTATGTACTTGGGTTGCCTTCATCTTTGCACACCTGGGATCCTGCAGTCAAGTATCACACTGCATAAAAACAGGATCCCATATCACTAAGTTCCTGAGGAGTCTACCAAGTCCAGCCAGAAAGCAAATATCAGAAAGGTCCTTATTGAAGGAAAAAAACAACATTGAAACAGGCATTTCTAGAAAAAACTTTAAAAGTTCTATTTCCACTGAACATTTTTTCCAGAAACTCATTATAGTTTCTGAGCATGTCAGACACATCACTTTGAGCTCACACTGTGTTCAATTGTGATTCTTTTACACACAGCTGAGTTCTGCTCAACTAGAACTGAGTTACACAAAACATTTAGGCACAAATTCTCCACGGATAAACACATATAACCCTGTTTGGTTCAGATATGGATGCCATGGTGAGTATAAGGGCATCTGTTTCCAGGATCCATGTCTATCTAAATTACTAACACATGCAACTGCCTGTACATGTACATGTGGGGTGGTAAAATACACACACATATGTGCAGAGTAAATATTACCCTTTCTTCATATGCAAACAAAGTGCCAGCCAGCAAGGAAGTAAACATGGATTTGTTATATTGGACTTCAGGAGAAGAAATTGTCCAGCTCTGATGAAGATTTTAGGTTTTAATTATTATTCTAATGGAGCCACTTTCATTTGCAATTATACATTTCATTTTGCAATTTAATAAATCATCACAGTGGGAGATAAATCAGCAGACATTCATGCTTCAGCCTGAAATTTCTGCTGTCATTTGCATAAAAGACAACATCTCAGAGGAAATACACTTCTGGTTACATTTTCACATAGTGGAAAAAACTGCAAAAGCAAAAGAGATGCAGCAGGGACAGATTTATTTAAAAGAAAAGTCACAGTGTCAATATTTAAATATGGAAACTTCATGATAATAATGTGATGTTATGTAGCTCAGAAGGAGAATAACTTCTTACATGAAAACCATGATCTTAAATGTTTTCTGTGATATATATTGACAATAGCACTCTTTTTTCTTAAAAACCTCATTTTCTTAAAAAAACTTGTTTTGTTTAAAAAACTCATTGAAGTCATCATTTTACTAATACTAATGCTAGGCATCCATAATAAAATAACAGAAAAATTACAAGTCTAACCAGCCAGACTTATACTCATGCATAATATGTGGGCCACATGAACGACCCACATTTTTTTCAATGACATAGAGAAAAGACATGTTTTTGTACATCTTCACACTTATAAAAAGAATTACTTATATTTCTATATTTTTGCTTCAAGATTAGAAATACAGACACAGAGGAGAAAATAACCTTGATAGAGTGATGCTTCAACTTTTAACTCCAGGCTGGAAATCAAACAATTAGATGATGATATTATGTAACATACTATAAAATGTTTATTGAACGCCAGACAAAAAATATATTGACACTGTTTGAATTTATACTTCTTCCTGATCTTTATGTGCTTCCTCATCTTTAATTATACATTAGAGAGCTTTCATGTAAACTGGTTTTTAAGCATAAATACATGCAAATAAATTCTCAGGAGAGTGTATACTCTTACTAGAACAGTCCTCTCATTTCAGGAATTTAATATAGGAATTAAACCTGTATTCTTCTTTCTCCATAATACTTGTTTTTCTACCTAAAAATAGTCCACAAGAGCATCATTAAGATGTATTGTTTCTTTGTTAGACATGCAAGTAAACCAGAAATGTTTCCAGTTTGGAGGAAGTTCGGGACATCTAAGGTCTCTAGCTTGACCCATAAAAACAATCCTAAGAATAATTTTAGTGTCTCTGATAGAAAAGGAAAAAAAACACCAGTACTGCAACTTTCTGATAGCATAAATTCCATGTGTTAAAATTAAGAGATTAGCAATAGGAAGCATTAAGTTAGATTATACAGGAAAGAAAAAAAAAGCTGGAAAAATAATAAGGTCTCAATTGTTACATTAGTTTTGATGGTTTTTCATTTATGTTTGAAGGCTGAGCAAGACTTCACAAATTAGATGACCCTGCATATTTTTAAAACAAGGAGAGTATTGAGACAAAAAGCAAGAGGAGAACACATCTGGGTTGCAGAGTCTTCACCAAGAAAACTAATTTAAAGGTCCTATGGATTAAACAGTTTGAAATACTGCAGATTAAAACAATGAGAATATTCCATTGAACTGGGGGGAAAAAAGGTAAAGAAAACTAAAAGATATTCATAGGTACAAGACCTGCCTCAGACATGGGAGAAATACATAGACTATTAGAGTACCAAGAACACCTTTTATTCCAAAACAAGCTGAAAGCAAATTCTTTATAGCATGAAGCACATAAGCAGAGGATATGCATTACTCATAGAGAAAAAGCAAAAATAAATTAGAAGCTATGTAAAACAAAATGTATAAATGCAAAACTAAAGAGATGAACAAATTTAATATCTTGAGCTGGTGTAAAGAACATGAAAAATGCCTGGCCTACTGGGCCACATGGCAGCTGTATCAATGTGCTAAAGCTTGCAGTAAAGGAAAAAAATCACCCACTCTGAAAGCAAAATAGCAACCGAGAGGAAAGTTTCTGCACTTTATGACTGTCATGCAATGCAAAATTGCATAAAGAAATGGCTTCTGGAATTCAGAGTAGTATCTGATGCCTTCATCAGTAGGCAAACAGTCAGCTGAATGCCAAGCAGTCAGTGGGGCATTGAGTAAAACCATGACACCAAAGAAAAAGTGCTACAGAAGAGGAGGGGAAAAGATAAAATTATTTAGTCTTACATATGCAACGTTAGGATAATGCAAATCCTATGCAAAATTCTGGTGAGAAAAAAATGCTAAAATTTTAGGCAGGACAAGGACATAAACCATACAATATATGAACAGACATTTAGGCAAAGCCACCAGTACTAAGCACATTCTGCCAGGGCCCATAGTATCCTAGGGGATCTCTGCAAAGGTGGTACAGACTATTATGACAGAATTACAGTACCAGAGCTTCCTGCCCCTACGGTCACTAAACCAGATAAATACACTAAGCAATACAGCATCCAGATCACTGATTTCTTTTGAGATATGAGAGTAATGGAAAGACCAAACAAAAAAAAAAAAAAAAAAAAAAAAAAAAGGAATTATGGGCAATTTCTGTTAAGTAATTTGTGCCAAAGCAATATTCAAAAAAAAGGGAATGAGAGTCATGGATACTTCAGTGTTTAAAAGATTAAGAACACAGATTTTTAAGACAGATTCTAGTCACAAAAGAGTGCTCCAAATAAGTCTTCTGTTAATGGTCTGAAAATGTAATGTTCCCACTTGTCTAGGTTTGCACAGTAAACAGTGCCAGAGATAAACACTATATTTTTTTACATAAAACTATCATTTTGGATCTAAAGTGGTTCTACAGCAGGCCAAGATGATTTGCACCACCTGGGAAAACAGATATAGAGATAAAGCAAATGAACTGAACTAGTTCCATCACTTCAGCAAGAACAAAAATAAAGCATAACAAAAATAAAGAAGATTAAACACAAACTAATATTCTATGACTATTTGCATCTAAAGTTATAAGAAGGATCAGCTATTGAATGTTCTGAATTATCCAAGATCATCAAGTGCAGAAACTGTCAACAAAGCACTGAAGTTCCTGAGATACAGAATCCTTTGTGAAATCATTTTAAGCTGATTAGGGATAGACAACCAGCTCTGGCTGGATTTGACTTTCAAGTCAAGCCTACTACAGTCATTTGCCAAACATGACCACAGATATTCAGCATACACTTGTGACACATTCCAGGAAACACAGCAAAAGCAGCAAAAGCCAAATGTTTCTTGGAAATTGAGAGCATTGCCAGTTTCAGGGACAGGGAAAGAGAGTACTTCATTGACTGACAGACTTGTCAAGGCTCTGCACTCCAGAATAGCACAGCAAATGAGTAAAGCAGAAATACAAATCTGCTCCTCAGCCATTAAACACATAATCCCATGTTTTAACTTGCAACCTATTAAGTCAAAATATGAAGTCAGTAGGGATCTACCCAGAATGCTATGATAAAATACTGCTGATCTGATTTCAATGTGATTTGCAAGAGTGTAGGCACCCAGAGTATTCAGAAACTGATTCATGTTTACTCAGTCTTAGGGCAGGAGCAGGGCAACACCAAGTGATGTGGTCCCAGCCTTTGACACAAACAAATTATATTAACCATATGCTACTACCTCAGAGGCAAAGACTTAACTGAGATGAATGTATATGTTCCCTGTATTATTTCTGCTGTGAGTGTAACAGCCTCTGCCTGAGAGCACGGTAAATCATGACCACTTTTATCACCACCACAGCAAAAGCACTCCAGACACCACAAAAGAGGCTTCATTCAGATTTTGAGAAAGACAGTGACCTGCAGATGTTCTGCATAAACCCAAGACAAGTGTTTGCAACACTTAAGAAACTGGGTGTTTTGGACAACAGATGGCTGTTTGCTAGCAGCATGTTTACACGCCATAGCCATGAATTCAGTCATATCACTCTATCACAGCACCACACCAGCCAAAAGCCAAAGCTTTTGAGTCAGCAGCTAGAATTTTAACCTTTTAACAGCTGCATGAGCAGCAGAAGAAGCAAATAAATGTGTCAAGCTAGCCTTGAAAAAAATAACAACACATTATATCTGATTTACAAAGTCTTAATAAAACATTCAGTGCCAAGACACAAGCTTGGGTATGTGCAGCAGGACACAAATCAGAGCCATGCATACTGTCCAAAGAGATTGTAGACTCCCTATCACCAATGAAATATAAGAATTGTCTGGACACAGTCCTGTGCCATGTGCTCTGGGGTGGCCTTGCTAGAGGTTGGACCACACAACATGGACCACTGTGATCTCTTACAACCTGACCCATTCTGTGCTTCTGTGATACAGTGTGGAGTGAAATGGTGACATAAAGTCTTCCAGGGATCCTGTGAGGAAAAAAACCACCATTTTCTAAAGATAAATTTTGTTCTGGAAAAGAGCTGCATATGCAAAACAGAAAGCATCAGAGAGTTTGATTTGTTTAGGTTTCAGATTAAGTGTATGGGTACATATTATATATGTATGGTATTATTCCAAAGACATAAACTCATTATGAACATATGCATTCATGAAATACATCAAGAATCAGCAACCCAGAAAAACCATCTGCACTAGTAAGTAGCCAGCATCAATTAAGACATCATCAAAAACACTACATATCCACAAAAAAACCCCAATCAACCAACCAACCAAAAAAAACAATAAAACAAACAAAAAAGGTTAAGAGAAAAAGCTATGAAAAAAGTCTAACTTCAAATAACCAATAAACCCCAATGCTTCATTCAATGTTAAGATAAAAGGAAAAGATTCAGAGGAGAAAAGGTTAGTTGGCAAATAGAGGGGTGAGGTTTATTGCTGAATTTAAAAGAATGAGGATGGTGATGTCAAGTCTTATTATGATGAGAAAATACAATAAATGTAAGCAAGGTGCAATAGCTGCATCTAGTTGTGTTCTGTTGTGTAAAGAGAAGAAAAGACATAGTAAAATAGTCAGCAACAGGACAATAAGGGCATGCAGTATGCCTGTACAAAGGACTTTAAAATATTAGCCCTTGAAGGATATACATAAAAACCAGAACTGCTCAGCTAGCAGTTGTACACTCATTTTACACTTCAGCAATGAGCACATTTTCCTTAGGAGCACTGCTCCTGAATCATAGAATCAGAGAATCATAGAATAACCCAAGTTGAAGGGACTTCTAAGGA
>VZUA01016698.1:0-10570 GCA_013401035.1 Horornis vulcanius
TATAACAGAGCTTAGGAAAATCCACTTATCTCTCCTGCCAGGTGCTACATTTCTCACAGTTATTAATAAAATGATCAGAAATCCTTATTTCTGAATGACCTTTACCCCACTTTTCTCTCCTGCCCAGTGTCCTTCCTGATGAAAGTCAGCTTCGAAATTGGAACAAATTCTGCACGTGCTCAGTGGGAAGACAGAAAGAAGTGGGAGTGCTCCTGTACACCACATCTGACCAGCCACTTGAGCACTAAGCCTTGATTTCTCCTCCCTCCAAATGGAATGTGGCCTGTCAAGTGTGTTACCTGTGGTTCTGCAGTTCATCAGCCTCCTCACATCCTTCTGTTCCTGGTACAATAAATGATTTTCAGTAAGGAGACCCCCTCTGCTTAGACATGAAGTGCCATTCTGAACTGCTCCCTTCTGTCAGTCTTTCACCTTTCATCAGCATTCAGCTTGCACTTACTCCATGGTATCAAGCAAAGCCAGTCTGTGTGGTGTAGCCTACATGCAGCTTCCTTCAGGAGTAGAAATTAATCAGAAACTCATGAGAGCACTCAGGGTCTTTCACAAGTTAGTTTCCAGAGGTAAAACTCATTATTTCCATCCTGCCTCCAACTAAGACTTTGGAAGGTTTTTGTGGTGGGGGGACAGGGGTGGAAATAGTCACGCCTACATCCTATGTAAGTATCTTTAAAAAAACAAAAAAGATAATCTAGACACCAATTTCAGAAGGTTTTAAGTTCCACTTAAGATTTACTTTAAGGCTCCCTCTCACCTCTTTCTCCCCTCCTCCTTTCAAAGTAATAAATTCCTGATATTTTATTAAGAGTGTTCTATGAAGAAACTGTTGTCTGTTCTTGAGTGCTGTGTGAGATGATGGATGAGTTCACAACACCTGTTACTGTTACATACGTGCAAGTCACTTCCCCCTGCTTGCTTCACTGAAATCTGTTCTTTTCTCACAAAGTCAAACACTCTGCTCCCATTACCAGTAAATATCTCCTAGATAAGCTTTGGAAAGGTCCATAACAATTTAATAACTTTTTCTTTGTACACCAATAAGATAGATTAGTGGGGGGAAAAAAGTGTACAAGAAATTTAAATTGAAGCTACTTACATGGATAGACAAACCAGCAGATGAAACTCCTCATACCATGAAAAGTTTTAACTCTTCAGTGCAGAGAGCTAGCACAAAATGTGGGTCCCAACAAAGCTCATGCTATTCCTTTAATTAAGGCTAAAAGAGAACTTTTGTGACCCACAACTGTATGCTTCCATCAGCACAGAACTCAGTTTCACCTGATTGCTCATTTAACCTAAAAAAACCCTGTTTACAAATGTCTGCACTTACCTCCTCCTCTAGACATTATTTATCAGCAGAAATATTGAAATATACTGAAATATTTTTGTAATTATTAAGCAATTAGAAAGCAATTTTATAATTCCTACAGTTCATTATTCATCTCCAAATATGGTTTATATTAAATTGTATTCATCTAAACAGAGAACAGAAACATGAGAGACTAATATATTCTGATAAATGTAATCAAGGAAACAGCTCATATTTTGACACCTATAAAGAAGGTACCATGTAGAAGCTTCTGCTCTCCAGAGTTCCTTTCCAACATGCTGAAAATCCTGAGTAAAGGAGTAGCAGATGCTGAAATGTATCTTAATGCCATTGCATTCTACTCAGATGATAAACATAATGTGTAAAATACATACAAGTAAAAAAAACAAAACTAACAAAAGATTTCAATAGTGCAGTCCTACCATAAGACCAAAAAGGAATTATGGATCAACTGATGGAAATTGCTGAAAAAATTAAACCTTCAATTTCAGTACAGTAATCACTGGAAAATCCAAAAGGCAAAGATCATCAGATATATCAAATTCCCCCAATTTCTTTTACAGAACTATCAGGGAAAAGGCATAAAAACTGTATTTAAATTACTTGGTTTTGCATATGTGAAATAAAATTCATGAAGGTGGAGAAAATACACTGAAGCATCCAAAAGAATTTTAAATGTCCATGATAGATTAGGAGGAACATGTGAATGACTGAAATAGAGAAAAGTTTTAAAAGAGCAATTTCTAGATCAAAGAACAGAGCTTGCAAATCTCTTTCCACCTACGTAAAGCTCCAGCTGAAACCAAGCCGTCTACTCTCAGGACCAGAGAGCTCATGCCTGGAGGGAGCCATGCCAGGATCAATGCCACGTTTGCCCTGAACTTTCAGTAGAATGAGGATCATGTCCCTCATTTGATATATGCTGTGCTGAGCATATAGCTTTTCTGAGTTGTCTGGATAATAAAAACAGCAATACATTGAGATGGCATAGGAAAATGACAAGGAACGGCTGAATTCAGATAACCAAAATGTTACAGGAAAATTACAAAATCATGACTGATCTCACTAAATTTACACCAAGATATACAAGTCAGCAATTAAAGCTCTTTGAAAAGATCATTTTAATTTCAATCAGTCCATTTCTGAGCCTTTTTTTTAATATTCTTACATGCCCAGAAGCAATGCCACCTATGGAAATGCCCATGAGAGGAGAAACTCCTTTTGACTCCATTTTCGTGGTAAATGGTTGCAAAATAATTTGATGTGCAAGAGTCAAAGGAGGGATTGTTGCCAAGCTTTTGAAATCAGGAACAGTTTCTTTGAGGGACATTTGTTGGAGGGACAAACAAGGGACAATTTCATCACACAAGAATTGGCTAAACAAGAAAGAAACTAAAAGTTTATCAATTAATTATCTTCCTGAAAGATCTGAGACAGAAAAGCATATTCAAAATAACAAAATTAACTTGTCTTTTCTTCTCAGGAAGAAAACAGGGGAAGAAAAGAAAGGCAGGGGGGAGTACTAAAAAACAGAGAAATACAAGATGAGTCTATGGTGCTCCAACCACAGTTAGGATAAGCTGTGAGTGAGGTCAGTGGCTGCCTTACCAGGGACTTACTCGTAAAAAGATACAGTTCCAAATTCCTGATCAAGCAAAGTAATCAGCCATGAACTCAGGTACTTCAGTGGCACAACTCGTACACCTCGTTATTGATTTGTTTCACTTGGACACTAAATGGATCCCTGCTAAACACATCGAGCTGCTGGATCACAGGCTGATATAGGTTGTCCTGGAGTTTCCCTAGGAGTTTCTTTTCCCCTACTGGACTAGGTATAAAGAAAGGCAAAGAAAGTCTGTCTGGTTGTGCACCTGGCATACATTCCTCTGTCCATGGAGACAAAGTATCAGAAAAAGAAAAATAGAACATTTTTCAGTGACCCTGACATTTGATACTGATGCAAAAAAGGAAAGGAATTACAGTGTTTGAAGCCAAAAGCATGAAGTTTCTTTATATTTCCTATGATTTAATATCTTTCTCCCCCACATACAGCAGGTTCCTTTATAGAAACTCTTGAAGATGGGCCAACAGTGCTCCAGCAATGTCTCTGATGATACAATGGAAAGTTTCTAACCACAGTATCATTTGCAGCATTTCTCATTTATTTTATCCCCAGTCCCCAAAGACATGCTTTTTCTGATGGAATAAATGTTTCTTTCCACTTTTTATGAATAGAATTAGAAATCTATTTAATAACCAAATGAATTAAAAGAGACAGAGTACAATTATTTAGGTTTATATTAAACCTGTTTTAAAAGCTGGCTTCCAGCTTTCACTCAGTCTAAACAGATAAAAAATATCAGTGACCTTTAAAGAATAATCACTATACCTGTTTAACCAGATTTGTAAATTAATTTTTTCCAGTGACAAACATGAAGATAAGAATTTGGGAAATCAGACCTTCCCTCTACAGCTTGTCCTCCTTACTTTGGAAAATCAGACCTTCCATCTACAGCCTGTCCTTCTTCCTAACAGGGCCTCTAGAGGAGGGCAGTACTGCACAGACCAAGTGATAATGCAGGGTTCCTTGCTGTAAGGCTCAGTCACTGCTTGCTTTGCCACACCGGCCCCATTTTCAGACCAGCTCTCAAGCTCTCATCCTAGCCAACAGGAGCAGCTCAGTTTGTACATGAACTTATCTATTTGCCACTGTATGACCAAAATCTAACCATCATGACAAAGTACATAAAAAGGCATGTGCTGCTTTACAGCCCTCTTCAAGTTTAAAGAGAAAAAAAGCTCTCACTGACTTCAAGAGGCTTCAGATCTAGCCCACAGTGGAACAGCTTCACTCTGTTTTTCAAGAGACATGAAATACAAAATATCATCTGATTATTCAGTCTTGAGTCTGATCTCACAAAGTGTATGCAGACTTTATTGGGCTGGAGCTGCAGAGGCTGTCAGTGGCACTGCAGAGCAAGGCACACTGCTCAGGCTGGGAGCTGGCGTGCCCCTGCCCTTCCTCTGGGTTAAAGCAGAAACTGACCCACTCAGCTGAGCTGAAACATCACCCAGTCATCTGCACAGCTGCCAACTTTCGTAAAAATTGTCTAAAGCCAAATGCTTGACAGCCATTTGACCAGCTGTGGGTAGGGTTTGTGCCTCATAGCCTTAGAGATGAGTGGTGAGTGCAATACTCTACGTATCATAATCCTGGGATATCAATGTTTAACCATGTTGTAAAGCTCTTTAGTGAGAAAGTAGTATACGCTTTCAACTAAATGGCTACAACCTGGAGCTACTCTCCAGCCTGAGGACTGGGGCAATAAAATGGTTTTGTCTGACAAACTATCAGCAGAGATTTGCTCGTGCTGTTAGTCAGAGCGTAGAATCCCCAGCACATTCAGGAGCCTCCCTTAAGGAATTAATGCTTGATTGTTTTGCCATCCAAAGAGTGTTTACAGAAGCCAAAACAACCATGCTTGCTGTCCACTGTGCAAAGAGGTGATGACATCAAGAAGACAGGTCACAAGTCTGAGTTTATAGACATTACACTCATGTTGGTATGGCTTTTCATCCACTCAGTATGATCTTATGACCCCACAACTTTACAACCTTCCCCTCTCTGGGCTTCATAGCACCTCTCCACTCTAGGTTAATAATTTCTCTGCCATTATCTGCCAACAGTTCTTATCTCTTTTGCTGTCACTTTATAACAGGGTCTCTTATCAAGCTGTACTAAATCACGTGATGGTGCCAAACCTATCACAAGTTGCAATTCTTCTGATTAGAGACTATCATGAAATGGGATACATGGTTTACAGCAGGTCACTAATGCTGGAAAAAGTACAGAGTCCACTCAAAGACATGCTTGTTACTTTCTGAATTCTTGGATAATTTTTTTGTTGTTGTTGTTCATCACGCCGACTTTCACTGAAGGCTATCATAGCCTGGGTCCCAAGGCCAGAAAAGTTTACAGGCTGCACCTCTCCTGTACTCAATGCTGTACCCCTTGTACCCAAGGGTACGGTATATTTACACCTAATAATGTCTTCTGGTTCCCACGCAGCCATCATACAGGAATCTATAAAACATGGACTTACAACAGCAGGTAAGTAACAGTTTTCTAACTGTTTTGAAGATTCTGCATAAATATATTAGATTTTTGGGTATACAAACTGAAAAAATCACTACAATTGGGCGAGCCAATGATTAATTTGAACATATATTTAGGTTAAAGAGAATTCTACAGTTCCATGTAAAAATATAAAAAACCAGATGATGATCCATAGAGTAACAATTTTCTCTAGAGATAATGCAATTATCAAATATATATCATTGCATAATTAACAGTATCTTTATCTATTACAACTGATAATAACTGTGAAATTGTGCATATGCATGTAGAGACTTTTGAAAAAATTAGATTTAGATTGCTTCTGGCCTGATAATTCATATTGAAGAAAACCTCGGGAATGGTTTTGTGTCTTTTCAGGAATACTGTAGTTTCTGTAAAATGCAGATTCTTTCTTACAGCTAAAAATTAAGATATGTCATTCAGTGGGAGTGGGCTGGATAATAGAAGCCAGTTAAGACTTCAGAGCAGCAAAGAAGTGAATACTTTCAGTAGCATATGGAAACAGCACCCGGTCCCTCTCAGAAAACCATCAGGCACAGGCTGCTCTGGCTTGCAGGCACAAGGGGAACTGCACAGCCAGTTGTCCCAGGCTGTCCCAGGCTGTGGCCGAGCCACACTGGGTGCACATCCCCATCACCTCCCTGCCCATCTCCACACATTTCCTGTCTCAGGTCATTCTGTCTCTCACCACACACCTGGAGCGAGGTGTCTTTCCTTTGCCATGGCAAACATCCCCTATCCCACCAGGCTGTGCCCAGGCTGAAACTGGCAGGGCTACAGAAGGCTTACCAAGGGAAACCTCTCCTTTATGGAGCAGAAGGCACTTCACAAGCCAGCACAGCAGCGCTGCAGATTCCACAGCCCAGGGTTTTGCAAGGTTGTGCCTCAGCACAGCAGTTCCTGGAAGGGATGAAAGAAGGGATCTTTGGCCCACAAGCAGAATCAGGGCACGCTTTCCTCCTCTTGCCCCAAAGTGCGTCATCACGGTTCACCCTGATGCTGGGTGTGATGTGGGCACTTTGCCATCAAGGGAAGCTTTGGGACGTGGGGATGGAGGGCGCAGCAACAGCTGCAGGAAATAGCTTCAAACATAGGTGATCATTATCTTCTGGGTGGAGCTGCTGCTTCTCCCAGGGAAGGGCTCCCACCTTGGACCCAAATGTGTTTCAGCCAGATGTCTCCTGAATCCCCATGCTTCCCTACAGGTATGGGGTACCTCTCTACACAGCTCTGCCCCCAGAAATGGAAAAGGTGTAGTCCAGCTTCCCCTCCAGGCCTTTCTCTAACTGTTGCTCTTTCTGTTTGCCATGGAGGGACCCTCTGGTTCTCTCTCCTGAGGGATAGTAAAATAATTCTACATCTCATGTAGATGAAGAGTGGTCACTCAGATACAATTTCTTAAGGTGAAAGGATAACATCCTAGGAGAAGGGGAAATAAGACACTCACCTGTGATATTTAGACCAATTAAATGCCAGGACAGATCCACAAAGAATGACCCAGAAATAAGCAGGCCTAAATCTTGTGAAACTTTCCAAAATCCTGTGTACTCTGAGTCAGGGGAAGGATTCTGTCCTTCCATGACACTGCTCAGTCAGAACCCATGGTAGCATCCCTAAAAAGCTCACCTAACTCAGCCTTGTGAACTGATCACCACATACCTATAAGGGCTAAAGGGAACCCACACCAACCTGAGGGCCTCTGCTTGGAGCTGGGGGAGCCAAATAGGAAGGAGCCAGATTCTGTTCTTATTTGCACTGGAGGTTAATTCTTTAGGAGTAAACGCTGTCCTCCCAGGGTATAAGTACAATCAGCAGGAGAGTCTTGTGTTCATAAGAGTAAATCCTATCCCTAGACTTTTGCTTTTGTCCAGTCCCTCCTGGCATCTCCTTCACTTTTTCCTTTTTAACCAAGGCAGAGTGGATGGGTTTGTGAGAGGCTGTCATAGCCTTTGCTCCCTCAGCCCATCAGCCTCTCAGGCCAGAGACACTTGCTACTTCCCACCACAGAAGCTGAGTTGCCCTTGTCAGGGAGCACCTGCTTTGCTGGATGCACTCTGTGCATTCCCCCATCTGGCGATAAGTTAGTGTTTGTTATAAACCACTGACATGTCACAACCTCCTCCCAGCAAGGAGGGCATCTTCCAGCTCCCATGAATGCCAATCGGACTCCACTGATATAAATAGCACTGGATCTCTCCCTTAGGGAGCAAACACAACCAGCCTGGAGCTGGAGTGTGAGTGGGCACTACCGGTTGTTGACACCTGCTTTTTGGTTTACAGTCACATGATCAAAGAGGCAACTAGAATTCACAAAATCTTAACAGTACATCCTATCTTCCAGATGACAAACACCATATGGACTTATAAATCTTTTTATGGAAGTGCCATGGCTTTTTTTCTTCTACCAGATTCTGAAGCAATACAAAGATACTTGACTAGTTTTATTTTTCCTCTAATCAGCCTCTTGTCTTAGTGTCATCAGGGACACTATGCAATTTTTATAAGCATTAGCTATGATTATTTAACAGAAATAACTGTTTCATTAACTAAAAAAAATTGGTTATATAAGAGGAAAAAATAATCTACTTGTAGTTTCCAACTGTGACATTTTTCAGCTTGTAGACTACTTACAGCCATCTTAATTTTAATGCATGTCCTCAGGCAATTAACAGTATTAAAATCAGGGCTCATGAGTTTGGGAAATTTATTTATGTTTGGTAGTAATAGGAATAGCAGCATTTTCATATGACTAACAAAGACAGCATATCTTTAAAAGTTTGGATCAGTATTTCGGACAGCATTTATGCAGGCAAAGCTTCCACAGAAGTGAACAGTTTGAGCAGTACGAGAACTGTAAGATTAGGTTATTATTAACTGTAAGAATAGGTTATTTTCTTATATCAGTGGACTTTTGCTGTTACTCTTTACTTTTATTAATTTTCTGCCCACTTTTCCCATCCTCATTTGGTTATACTGCAAATGAGCTGTCTACAAAAGGGGCAGCATTTACATTTACATCAGGTTTGGGTTTTTTTCTGTTAGTCTAATTTTTAATACCAAAATATATGAAGCAAAGTAAAGATGATGTCTGTGGTCTTCTGAGGGAGATCTCCACTACTGACAAAACGCCTCAAGCTACTTGTCTGTGTGGGTAATTTAAAGGCCAGCTCTCAAACTAGACTTATACATATAGGGTGAAAATGAAGAATTGTCTGCAGGAGGAGTTGTGTGTGTGTCTTGTGGGGAAACCCATTAAAACTCCACATGACAGATCATTATTAGTGACTAGAGTTTACTCACATATTATATGTTTAGATATATATTTCATAGATATGCAGCCTTATATATTAATACATATTAATACATTCTTATTAATGTCTTAAGACATGCAAATGTACACAATCCTTATCGAGACTTCTCAGTGTAAACTATACCTAGTTTATCTTCTCATAGTTTATGATTTTACATTATGTGTGGATAAATCTGGGGACAGATAGATATGTATGAGCTTAAACTTCTTTCATTACAAAGACCAGCTATAAAAACTATTTTTAAATAAAGTTTTTCAAGCTTTGAAACATGGGGGGGGGGAGGGGGGGCGAAGAAGCAGACCTAAACCATCTCTTTTTTCCACCAGCAGATCAAGGTCAGTTGCCTCAGCAAAAGAAATTTCATTTTTAAGCCTGTCTGTGCAGGATAGAAATCAATTATCTCTTATGATACAGAGACCGGCGCTCAGCCCTGACAGGAGCCTTGCGGTATATACAAATATATTTGGAGTTCTATTTCCAGACTATGCTCTAGCTTTTTAACTAGAGGTTCAACACTCGGCTCCAAAAGGGCAGCACAGACAGAAAAAAATAGCCTCATCAGAAAAGAAATGATCAGCGCTGGGAAGGGGCGATGGGATGGCGGCGGCGGGAGCGTCGGGATGGTCCGGGCAGTCCCTCGGCCGCCGCGGGGTAGCGGCTTCGCTCCCGGGCGGGCGGGCGCGGAAAGGAGCCCCGCTGATGGCTTCGCCTCCCCGCCTCCGGTTGCGGGGGATGCCGCCGCTCCCGCAGCAGACAGCAGCGATTAGAGCGAGCGCGTTTCTCCGTCGCACCATTAGCGGCAACAGGTCCAAGCAGTGCGGAACTAGAAGGCGTTTTCTATACAGAATTCATGTCATTTCGGGGCGGGAAGGGGAGGAGGAATTTCTAACAGTGTCCGCGCTTTCAAAACTGGATCTCTAAGTGTTGAGTGAAACAGACTACGGCTTGCTGCTGATGGGATCGATCCAGGGAAGCCCTGCGGTCAGCTCTGGGCACGGCTCACCCCGTCCCCAAGGGCGCCCGGGCATGCCTTAGTCCTTCCACGCCTTCCAGTTAGTTCAGAACGCCGGTGGGAAAGCTGCCTTGCAGCAAGAAGTACCCGGCCGTCCCTGCCCACACGCGTGCGGGCGGCCCCGCGGGAGGGAGCGCGCCCCGAGCGGGCGATGCTCACGGGGGCACGGCGGGGCCCTGCGCCCCGACCCGGGCGGGACGGAGCAGACGGCGGCGGGACGCGGTGAAGTGTTACGACACCTCACTCATGACTCACCAATAAAAGAAAGGCAATCAGAGAGATGCTTTACCACCCACTTGGCCCTGCTCACTCCTCTCTCCGGAGTCTCCTGTCACTCTGCATCACGCTGCTGCCAGGTGCTCCTAAGAGAGCAGTGCATTCCGGCGGGCAGCAGGAGCTTGGCCGAGCTTGAAAAATAGCTTCACGGTCAATAATTGACGGTTTGGAAATTGCTCTCTATGCCGGACCAGAGAGGAACGACGTCTCCGTAAAGCAAAAATGAATGATTAGTTGCATAAAAGGCAACAGGCACAGACGTGATCCTCTGCGGCGTGCGTTTTACTACATTTCAGTCTGAGGCATCCACTCTGTTTTGCTGACAGTGGATCAAAAACAAACCAAAACAAACAAACAAAAAGAAGAAATGGGGAGAAGTGTATTTTTGTGCTTGAGGTGGATTGATTTTGTAAGTTAGGGATTTTTGTTCTAGGTTGTTTGTTGGTTTTGTTGGTTTTTGTTTGGTTGTGTTTTGGGGGTTTTTT
>VZUA01016706.1:368-25279 GCA_013401035.1 Horornis vulcanius
AAAAAAAAAAAGACAATTAGTTGCATGAAAACAATGCAAATGTGGTGTTTCTAGGATTGATATCTGTTTTGCCAGCATTTAAACCCGGAGCAGTCAGGAAAGCAGCCCCAGGGCAGGCAGGGCTGATCTGCACACACCCAGTGCCATCCTCAGGGGCACAATCAAAAGTCACTCTCTGAAAATCACATCCAGTGGTAATAAAATTACAGCTTGAAGAATGCAAGGAGATTGGAAAATGCTTGAGTAGTGCAGAGCTGGGAGCACTGCAGCCCTTGCTGGAGGATATGTGGATGGTTTGAGGGGACTGCACCCAGCTCAGGGTTTAACTGAGCTGCCTGCTGGGCAGCCCCTGTTCCACAGGGGAACACGAGCCCTTCCATCAGCAAAACCCTGTCCTTGCTGCCACCAGCTGAAAATTTTTGTCAAGCTCCCAATACAAATAAATGGGTTCAGCTCCTCTTCTTGGAACCTCATCAAATTGGTTGTGGTAAAAAATAAAAGTAAAAACATACCTGAGTCTCACCACACACCAACCCCCGAGGGGGATTTCTGAGGAGGCACTGAGGGACCCCAGGGGAGCCTGGATTTCAGATTTTCATGTAACTTCAGAGAAAAGATCCAGGATTAATGGAAGGAGGCCACAAAAGCCTGAGGGCTGAGGGCTGGAGCCCCTCTCCCATGAGGAAAAACTGAGAGTTGGGAATGTTCAGCTGGAGAAGGGAAGGCTCCAGGGACACATTCCTGTACCTGAAAGGGAAAGATGGGGCACAGCTCTCAGCAGCCCCTGTGCCCTCAGGGCAAGGGAGAAGGGTTGTACCTGCACGAGGGTTGGTTTAGATCCAACACAAGAAGGTTTTTACACTGAGGGTGGAGAGGCCCTGGAATAGAATTCCCAGAGAAGCTGTGGCTGCCCCTGATCTCTGAAAGTGTCCAAGGCGAGGCTGGGTCACCCTGGAATAGTGGAAGGTGCTCCTGCCATGGAAGGGGGGGTTAGGTGGCCTTTGGAAGGTCTCTTCCAGCTCAAACTCTTCCATGATCCTACACTGGACCAGGGGGAGCACAACAGATTTCCTCAGTAGCTGGAAATCCAAATTCAGATATCCCAGAATCATGGAATGGTTTGGGTGGGAAGGGACCTTAAAGCTCATCCAGTGCCACCCCCTTGGCATGGGCAGGGCCAGCTCCCACCAGAACAGGCCACTTGGGAATGTTTAGCTTTGTTGCCAGCTCACATCCAGGGAAGTTAATGACACCAAAACTTCATTCCCACTCAGAGCTGGGCTAGCAGCCTGCTGGGATTGAGATGGGAGTTTTTCCTAGAGATAAAAATTCCCAGAGCCTCAGAGATGGATGGGAAGGAGACTAAGCAATGAGGGAGCCTGGAATGCAGGGTGGTTTTTATAAAGCCAGAGCAAATGAAAGGGAAAGTTACAGTGCTGCAGTCCATGGGAAACTGATTTTAATCACAATTTCTGGAATATAAATTTCTCCAAAGGGTCAGTTATAAAATCCAACATCCCAAAAGGGGGTATCAGCATACACAGAGCATGAAACAACTGAGATGGGAGAAACCTTCTCTGTTAGCACAGAGTTCAGAGCAATGAACCCCACCACATCAGCAACCATCCACAGGATTGAATCATGCAACTCTGGGTGGCATGAAAGCCACAAAGGCAAAGCTGCAGAGCACTCTGAAGAGGCAGATTGATTTGTTTCACAGCCAGAGCTGCTTTTCCCAAGGAATCCCTCTTGAGCCACCCTGCTCCTTTTATGCCCCAGCAAGCACAAACCAGGCAGCAGATGAGTCAATACTCCTTGACCAGAGTTTTGAGGTTTCTCTGGATCAAAAGAAAAATCTGCTGCTGGAGGGAGAAGCTCCTGGAAAAGGAAAAAGGATCCTACATCATCCACCCTCTTTCCCACATCCTCCCTGGCAGAGTTTTGGATCTCCAGCCTCAAAAACTGCAGGATTAGAAAATAAATTATTTAAGGACTCGGATCCTTCATTCCATTGCATATCTCTAAGAGCTGCTAAAGAAAAACACTCAGATCTCAAAGTCATTGCTGATAAAAGAATGAAACAACTGTAGTGAGCAGGAGGAAAATGCATTCAACAGCCATCAGCAAAATCTGCTTTGATTTTCCTGAGGAGTTACCTGAGTTGTGTTTGTAACATTTATGCAAACAAACGAGCTGTGCAGGCACTGTGTGTGAGTAGGATGCTGTTCCACAGACAAATACTGTCAGACACATAACCCAAATAACTCACAGTTCAGGATTTACAGAAAGGCTTGACAGCAGCTGCAGAGAAATTTCAGTAGCTCTAGAAAGCTTCTATGTTCTGAAAACAAAAATATCAACATGTGCATGGGAGTCACTTTTTGTGGGCCTGCAAGTGCTGAAATCTGTGCTGCAAAGAGATTTTCAAAGGATTCAGCTCCTGATCACTTCCTGTCCACCTGACAGCCCTTCCAAGGCTCCACCTGAAATTCTGGGTGCCTTTCCCAGTGTTTGCAGAGACTTCCAAAGGCTCAGAGAACCAGGGAGTGCAGACCAAAACCAGGAGCAGAGGTGGGGTATCCATGAAAAGACTGGAAGGCAGGAGACTCAAGGGATTTAAACATTTCTAAGGATTTCAGAGCAACAGAAAGGAACAAGCAAAGTTTATTCATTATCCAGGGACAATTCAAAAGGGGATGTTCTTAGGGGAATATTTTTGATGGACTATTAAAGCTGCTTGCAAGGACAAGCAGCACTGAGTAACTCAGGGCTGGGCTGGGCTCCCACCTGGGGCTTGACCTACTCAGGATCCAGTCCCAGGGAAATCACTCAGAGCAGATCTTCAAGCAGCAAAAGGCAGAACTTTGCTAACACTTCTGTTTACATCCCAGCACTTCCCTTCAGGTTTCCCACTGGATTTTTGGTAAACGAGAACAGGAGGATAAACAGCCCTCAGGGACTCTGATAAACAATACAGAACACGAGGAGGAAACAACCACATGAAATACAAACCTCACTTCAGCAGTGAGGGTTCTTGTCCCAAAATGGGTGAAGAAAATGCAACAGGGGCATTTAATCCTCTCTGCTTTGGCACAAAAATACAGTGTGGGTTCACAGACAGGGATATTCCTCCCAGATTTCCACAGAGATGTGAATTCAGAGACATCAGGAAAGGGGAGGCTGAGGAGAGCCAGGCCATGGCTGGAGCAAAGGCTGAGCCCCTGCTGCCAGCTGAGATCACAGAGGGGCTGCAGAGTGCCCACAGAGCAGCACCAGGCTTTGGAGGCCACAGGGAGGACGATTTCATTCTCTAACCCAAAGATTCCCAGCACAATTCTGTTTTGTTTGGATGTGTACTGAACCCCAGATCCAGTCTTTGAACAACAGTGATTTTATCATCTTGAAAAATTGCAACAAATTTCAAAGTATTTTCTTACAGCTCTCATTCCAGTTTTAATCTGTTGTTTTTTTCTCTCTATCCTATATAGATTTCATGATTAATTTATTATCATTTTTCATCCCATTGGCATCCCCAGTCCTGCTGATTAATTTCTGTTACAGCCTCATTATTTCCCTTCTATAAATACTGCATTTCATTTTACTGCTTCCTATAGTTAACTGCTTTTTGTCCTCCACCTGGGGCTCTCACTTTCAATTTACCATGAGGCAGTGGGCAAAGACTGAGCTGAAATGCAGTAATTACACCTCCCTGCCCTGGCAAACGGAATCATTTATTTTCCTTATGGATGGAAGCAGCTGGGAGCTGCTCTGCAATCCCACAGCAATCCCACAAAAAAAACAATACTTCTGGCTTGCCAGATTAATAATGGAAACTGCTGGCTTCTGGAATGTGAGAAACCTATGGAGATGGATTACAATATATTGCAACATTTACATTGAGGAAGAAGAAAGGATTGACTCACACCCCAGCCAGGCAGATCTGGTTCCACCTGCAGGAATATTAAAGCAGCACCCAATCCATCACTGCCAGAGCAGCTCAGATCCAAAATCATTGGAATTCTGGAGGTGACTGACCACAGGAGGCTCTCCCAGTTCTTCACCCACTGGAGTTATGGTTAATTCAGGCTTTCCATTCCCTTCAGCCTTTGCCACAAATCCCTGGGATCCTCTGAAGGTTTGGGAAGGCTTCTGAGTGCTTCTCCTAGAAGTGTGAGCATGTCCTGAAACAGAAAGGAAACATGGAATTACTCAGGATTGTATTCCTGCCATTTCTCATGGCCTGTATCACACACCCAGTCCCTCAAACCCAGCCAGGTGGGCAGCACTCATCCACACAATTTGGTGGGTTTGGAAGGATTCTGTTTAAAAACTCTGTCCAACAGCATGGCCCAAAAAGCAGGATTCTTCCCTAAGGAGGGACAGGGAAAAGCTGCTGGCCTTGCAGGGAAGCAGGGGGGAAAAGTGGGAAGAAGTGAAGCCTCTCCTGAGACTGAAGCTCTTAAATCTTAGGTATGGAGTGACAAAGAGTCAGAACTCTGGAGACTGGAATTATTAGGGAAGAAAGGAATGTGTGGTACAGCACGAACTCCCACCCTGCTCTTCAACATGGGAAGAGACCTGGGAGCTGCAGGAAGGCTCCTGCCTTCAGTCTGCTCCTCCCAAGGAGGCAGAGAGGAGTTCTTCCTTCAGGAAGATCCTCCTGAAGCACAGCCACAGGAGACCCAAGGAATTCCACACATTTCATTGCTCACCCAGCTGCTACAGAGGCATTTCCTACTAACAAAGCTTCAATCTTTGGGACACTGGCACAGAGACAGGAATTCCAAGAAGAAATCTCAGAGTATGAGGGCTCAGCCTCCATCACACATTGCAGGGTCCTATTCCAAGATTCCCAAGGCAAAGGATGAGCAAGGAAGCCCAGCATGGGCAGTTACCTCCTATCACATAATTTAATTTGCCGTTTCAGCTTGGACAGCCCAGCAGAAAACAAACTGGGGAGACATAATCAAAAGGGACACAAAACCAATTCCAGGACATCCTGGGAATGACCTTCAGTTTCCATAAATCAGGCAGCTCAAATGACTTGAGGAGAATGTTGGTCTCCAGCATTTTATTAATGATAGGGACCCAAATTCTATTTTGGTTTGCACTGATCTCACTGCCATATATCAGGGGGAATCTGAATTACAGATTCTTTCATTACAGCACCTACAAAATGTAGCACGAATATTTTTCAACAAGATTTGCTTACTCTGGAGTAAAACTGTTCTTCCAGTTTCTCCTGGATTAAAGCACCTTCCAGCAGAGTCTTTTTTTGCCTGAGAAAGGCAACCTTGGCCAGCTCTGCTTTCTTCTGCTGGCAGTCAGGACATGTTGAAGCCTCGTGGATTTCAGCCTCTGTCACCTGAAAGAGGAAACTTTGATGCCATGAGCAATGTCTGGCCTGGCAACTTTGAGAACAATTAATAACAATACACAGAGGTACTGTCTAAAGACAAAAATCGACTTTTTAGGCAGTGGTAAAAAAATTCAGAGTCACAATTCCATCATCTATAATTGTTCCTATGCTGACTTGTGTGCAAAGCCTTAAACACCAACCAGAGGGGTTATGATTATAAATGATATTTATACATTTTATAAATAAATTAAGAAGCAAATAAACTCTGGAGCAATTAGTTCAAACAGGCAGCTCTGAGCCAGAATCCAACCCCAACTCTGCAGTTCTGTCTGTAAGATAACCAGTGCTACTCAGTGATTCCAAGGTTAGTTTATCCACCATGAAATCTTAAGCCTATTTAACAGCATTACACAAATCCCAGGGTTTGTGCTTTTATGAAATATCAATGGTTTTATCTGATTTAATTGACTCAGATTCCATCTGGCTCCATAAACACATTAAATTGCTACAAAAGCAGGGGAATCAACCCAAGGAAGTCCCATCCCAGGCCTCTCTGTCCCCTTTTCCGTGACTTTTCTGGATAAAAATGTTGTTGTGTGGAGCTACAGAGAGAACCAAGCAGAAGAGCAGATAAAGTTACTTTTCTTAGGGAATGTATTCCCACAATGTAAGATAAATAAGGAGGAAATGAAAATTCCACAAAATTTGCAAGGTGGATTAACATTAATAGAAATTAAAAAAACAGATGGCTGAAATGTCAAAATCGTTTTAAAAGACAGGAAGCCTGAAATAATTATCACACCAGAAGTGACTTTAAAGTGTTATTTTTAGGTGCAGGGCTGAGGGGTGGAGCTGGGGCATAAAACCCATCCTGTGGTGGGAAAAAACCACTGGGCTGGTGACAAAAAAAGAGATTTGAATTGGGTAAAGATGAGACAGAGGCTTCTTAATCAGGGACTGAGGTCAGCAGGATTTTATTGGAACTGCTTTTATCAATATTATCTAATGCCTAAGAAAGCTGGGAGCACAGGGAGGTTTTGTCTTTGGAATTCTTCTAACCCTGGAGTCACAAAGTCTTCACAACAAATAATATGCAGAATAATTTGATAAATAAACGGGGCAAACACAACCAGAAATAAAAGGCTTTCTCCTTCGGCTGTTCCAGGGCTTCTTGTAAAATAAATTATGATCCCAGCCTTGCTCAATCACACAAATCAGGATTTTATCACCAGGCAACAGCTCTACAGTGATGTCTAAGAAATGAGAAGGATAAATCTTGGGATATCAACCCAAAACCTCTTCCAGAGGCCCCAGCCTGGCATCAGTAAGGTCTGCCTGACTCGATCCTGATATTATGGCTTTTTTCTCCAGTGGTTCTCCTGAATTTGGGGAAAATCTCCCTTTCTCTCCCTCAGTACCTGTTTCACAGCCTCCCTGGTGTTTTCCAGCAGGATCCTGTTCATCAGCTGGGCAGGAACAGCACAGGAATCTCCTGTCTCAGTTTGCCTTGCTGGGACTCCCCCCTGCAGCTTCCTGCTCTTCTCTGCCTGCTCCTGCTGCATCCCGCTGATCCTCCTGCTGCAGAAAGACCTGAGAGCATCCAGTTCCCCATGGGATAACTCAGGGATTCCTGCCAGCCATAAATCAACAGGACAAGAGCATCAATGGCTGTGTCAGGGAAAGAGGAATTGCTGCTCTTTATCTCTGTGACCTCGTGGTGCCCAAGGAAAACCCAAACTCAGGGTCAGGCCCTGCCTGCAGCAACAGCAGAGCAGAATTTAAACACAGATGTGGATGGGAGCTGCAGGAACTTGCACAATAAATGGCTCTAAAACAGGCTCCAAAATCAGAATTTAAACACAAATGTGGATGGGAATTGTAGGAACTTGCACAATAAATGGCTCTAAAACAGGCTCCAAAATCAGAATTTAAACACAAATGTGGGTGGGAGCTGCAGGAACTTGCACAATAAATGGTTCTAAAACAGGCTCCAAAGATGGGAGGAAATAAAAAGACAAAAGGTTAATGGCACAGGATAAATAGATTAGCAAAGCAAGCAGTTAAGCACTATGACATTAAATAAACTGGCTGTCAATAATACAGATTTAGCATCTCACCACCTGAAACTACAACTTGCTAAACCCAAATTAATTAATATTTCAAGAGAGTTCTTCATCAGTAACTCTAAGGAGCAATTTGTAAGAAAAATTAGAGGCAGTGTCCACTGAAGTCACTCTGGAATAATAAATTCTACCAACTCCAATAAATTCCAGAAACTACAGAAAGGCAATTTATTTTTTTGGAGGAAATGCAATTAGAAAACACTTTTCTTCTAAAGCTTCAACAATCATTTCCTAAATTCTTTATAAGACCTTATTTAAAAAATATCATTCCCTCTTTCATCGTCTCCTATCCTTCCCAGTGGCACATAAAAATAAATAAAATAGACATGAGACTTCAGCTGGGTGGGTTAGGATGGATTTACAACTTCATTCAGGGCTTTGGGGGAGATTTTCCAGAGGCTTAGAGCACAATCAGTGCAGTATTTCATGGACATCAGCACGGGACAGGGCTGGGTGAGGCAGAGGCACCACAACTCTCCAGGTTTCCATGCCCACATTTGCCCCAAAGTCAGGCAGGAGATGACTCCAAAGTGTGCCCAGTTTAACTCCAAGGATTCACCCCCAAACTCCTGCTGGGAGGCTGGATTATACCATTTAAACAACCCCTCCACATTCTGTTTTTTCAGGGTTAAATTCAATTTCCAGACAGGCACTTGGCATTCCAGTCCCACAACACAAATCCTCAAAATACTGACCAACAGGAATATAAAACTTCCCCTAAATTCCCTGGGATTTATTTAGTCCTGAGTGCACAAGACACAGTTGTGGAATTCTGCAAAGAAATTGAGCATCTCCTCAGATATCCAATGGATAAGGGAATCCATAATTAAAACTAAGCTAAGCAGGATTTTTGTGGCTTCATGGACAACATGGAAAATATGTTTAAATGCAATTACCACAGTTCAGAATTGAGCATCACAGTGCAATTTACTCCTCCAAGGAAGATGATGTATCAAAATGATTAAAAGCAAAGACATGGTGACATTTGATAGACAGATAAATAAGAATTAGCATACCTTAAAATTAAATTTAATAAAAAAAAATTCTGAGGGAGCATCATAAATATCTGAGTGGAAGCCACCATTTCAGTCATCAGGTGATTTTCCTTAAAAGAATTGTGTAAAAAAGTGGAAATCATGTGCCACTACTGGGTTTAATCACACTAATAAAATATTCCTGGCAGATTCATTTATGCTGAACATAGAATGAATAAAAACATTGAAAAGTTACCATTGTGAGGAGGGAACAAACCCAGAACAAATGCATTTGAGTACTCAAAGGGAGAAGTAAAACACTCCAGGTCCACTGAGCATTTAGTGACAGTTTAATACCAGCCTGAATAACTCACTTAAGGTTTTTCTGACATCCACAAGTGCAATTTTATTAAGAATTGGTTTCTAATAATGCATAAATCCTGTGCTGCCACACACCCACCCATCTGCTCATCTGCACCTCCAGACTTCAGAAGAAACACTGGCAAAGGGAACAGCAATTTTTAAACCTCACTGCACGACTCAGTGCTGGAGTTACTTCTCTGTATTAACTCAAGTTTAACAGGAATTTCAGAAAGAATATAAATTAGGGATCAAGGACTAGACTTTTACTGAGACAAAGCCAAAAAACACTGGGAAGTGTGTCTTCTTTTAACTGAAGTATTGACACATTCAGATTTCCCCCAGGTGTGGGAGGTTCACCTGCCCAGGGGATCTCAGCTCTTGCTTTGGGGGCTGGGTTTATTCCATGTCTCTTACAGATTCCCTCTTTTCCACACGTGATCCAGACATCTGGAAGCTGGAACGCTCCTTCCTTCTCCACCTGTGGTGGCAGATCTAAGGTCAGTGCAGAGAATCCCTGCCAGTGCCAATGGCTGCTGCACAAGGACATTTTCCTGATGTTTGGTTGCTCCAAATCCAGAGTCCCCTCTCCTCACTGGAGAGGAGTAAGGCAGAGCAGGTGACAAGAGCAGACCAAGTGACACCAGCACAGCATCAATCCCAGCCACGTCTCACCCAGCAGAAAGGTCACAAAACGTGGAATATTTAGGAAGTTAAGCCCCACAAAGTGCAGCAGGAAGCTGCTGTGATTCCAGCAGCCCAGGACAGATAAGCTAATCCCCAGTCTGCATCCCAAACTCTGCTGAGGGGGCTGGAACTCAGTGACCTATGTAGGTTTTGCTGTCTGCGTACGACTCCAGCCTTAAGTGTGACATTTAAAATCCATAAGGAGGGAGCAAAAGAAGAAAATCTTTATGAGTTTCCTTTTCCTTTGATGTCTAACTTTGATTTAATAGGAAAATTGGCAGGCATTTTGTTGTTATTATTCCCTACTAATACTCTATTTTAAAGAAGATGGAAAGTAAGAAGAGATAACTGTGAAAGGCAATAATCAATAACTGCTCTTCAGTAAGGTTTTACCTCTGCAGCTCCAGATAACATCTTCATAATGACCTAAATTGATTTTACAGTTCAGATGAACATGCTGACAGCCTGACCAGCAAAGAGCATATGAAAGTCCCCTGCAGTTAACATAGAACCAAGAGAAATAGGCTGAAATGTCAGGCTGTTCATCACAAACAGGAATTTAAAATGAGTAAAACTCCTCCAGCACAGTGAATCATCCCAGAGTCACACAACCACCTGGGTTGGAAGGACCTTAAAGCCCAGTGCCACCCTGGGACACATCCCACTGTCCCAGGTGCTCCAAGCCCCATCCAGCCTGGCCTTGCACACTCCCAGGGATCCAGGGGCAGCCACAGCTGCTCTGGGCACCTCTGCCAGAGTGTTCCCACCCTCCCAGGGAACAATTACAGGAATAGTGCAGTGCTAACAGTGCAGAAAATAAACAGGCAAAACATTTAATGGAGGCACATTACAAAAGTGAGAGGCAGCTTGTGAGCACTGCACCAGCCAGGGGGTTAAAGAACCCCACCTGAATTTTCAGGTACAGCCAAGCTGAAGAATTGCAGTTTCCTGAGTACATTTTAAAGATGACTAACACAGAGCAATCTCTGTGGAACTGAGAATTTATGGTCGTGTTGTGATGCATTTGCCTAATAACAGCTCGTGCTACCACACTGGGGTGGAGGGACAAAGACAACTCTGATGAAAATTCCTCACTTCTCCTGAGGCCAGTGTGTTTCTCTCCTTTCAGCCCACAAAGAAAACCATGAAAAATAAAAATGACATTGTAAGATGAGAAGGAAAGTCTTGAGGCAATAAAGCAAACCCTAATTCAGAGTACCTGTGTGCTTAGTGCACACGATTCACTGAGCTGAGTGTTCTGAGGGGACTCACTGTGCAGCATTCCACTTCCAGGAGAGCTCATCTACTGCATCAAAAAAACATCTCCAAGCTGCTAAAACAATACAAGATTCAGGGGCTACCAAGTGCTGAAGGATTAAGTCCAAAAGAAGCATTTATAGGTATCAGAAGACAGAAGTTGCTGTGCTTATTTTATGGTAATATTCTGCAATAAAAAAATGCAGTGCATGGCTAATTCTGAGTTATTTGGGGATTTCATGGCTGGGTACTGTGCTTGCATCAAAGAAAAGCATGAACCATATTTTGTGCTCTTCATATGGATCATTGGAAGCACCAATGTACCTGAGGCTGCTACAGGGACAAGTGACAGGACAAGCAAAGGCAAACCAGCTCTGCATCCATCAGCTCAAGATCATGGAACAGAACTTGCTGCTTCAGCCTCAGTGACCCTCTGACTCTCCCAGCCATCAGCATCCATCAGCCAAAGGCAGAGCATTCCCTGGTGCACAAGTACAAGCATCTGCAAGTGATTCTATGAATAAAATCCTCTGAGTGCAACTTTCAAGGGAAAACCCTGTGGAGATGGAAAACATCCTCAACCTTCAGCAGTGGTTCATCATTCATTCAGTGCCTCTGAACTCATCAGGTCCCTTTCACTGCCTCCAGGAATCAGTCACAGGACTCTGATGTATTTTGGGAAGACTCTCTTGGAGGAGCAGGCCAGGAGAAGCCTCCCTCCTGCAGATGAGCTGCCTTCCCTCGACTGCAGGAACAGAGAAATGCAGGAGATGAGTCAGGAACCCCCAACACTGACTCACTGCTGTGGGGAAGGAGCTCTGCAACTCAGAACAGCCTAGAAGTGACCTGAGGTGCTTTTTTAGGACAGATGGGTGCTTTGAGGATGCTGGTACACAAATCCCATGCCATGAAGTGCCCAGGCAGGAGGATCTCCTGCTTAATCAGTCTCACAGTGACCCACAAAACTCCAAGTTTGCTCACTCCCCATCAACATGCAGATTGAGGAAGATTCCCCGTCTGCTCTCATTATTTTTTGCTCAATTACAGCTTTCTTGCTCTTTTTTCTTAATTAAAAATAGCACCTCTGACCCACTTTTTGACAGACTTTAGCAGGGCTTGCATCCCACCATCTGCTCTCACAGTTCCTTGCGTAACCAGTACATGGAAATGGATCTTTCCTTCCTCCTCCTCTCCTCCTCCTCCTCCCTACACTCTATCATTATTTGGGCAAAGCTGCTCCATTGTTCCTGCCAAAATTGGTGCCCTACTGCCTCCCTCAGCTTGGGAAAGGAACTAAAACAGGCCAAACAATGCAGTTATCAATACTGTTGATTAACAAGGGGGAAAAACCATTTCACACAATAAATTCTGAAGTCATGTTTATTTTGGAAGGAAAAATGCCTAAATTTCCTAGTACCTCTACAGCTGGAGAGAAAAAACCTGAATTAAATTAAACAATTAAATGTCAAATGTGAAGACATTTTTAAGGAACTTTTCCAGGCTTTGTGGTAATGCGTGACCAGGATAATGTCAGTGCATGGTGGGGGAGCATTAAAGCCACATGTGATATGGGAGACAAATTGCTCTCCAAGAAAGCATAAAAGAAAAACTTTGTACTTAATTCCCTGGCTACTTAAGACAGGCTAATTAGCTGCCTTAATTTAATAGTCTGTGTATAAAATTTAAGTTGAGTTTACACCTCCTTCCAAAAGAAGCAATTATAACCCTTGCTGAAGCTACTGAACTCACCAGCAGGAGTTCTGATGACAGATTTGTCTGGTCTAATCCCAGTGTCTTTATTTTTCAGATCAAGCAATTTTCCCATGGCATCAATCCATTTTCCTATGGCAGCTCCTTCCACAGCTGCATCCACTGCTTCAGACTCTTCCTCTGCAAGGGAAAAAAGGCAACTTTGAACACACGTTGTGAGGAAAGCAAAGTGGGAGGCAAATAATCCTCCACTTGAATGTGCCAGTTCTCTCTGCTGAGGGAGGAAAAACCCTGAGCCACAGCAATACCCAGATGAGGCCACAGATTTCAGCTTCTGCTTTATCCCTCATCTGATGCAGCTTTAAGGTCCTACCCAGCCCTCTCCAGTATTTCAAATCCTGGAACTATCCCATGGAAAAATTGTTTTATTGCCCAGCTACTTTTCATACATAGTAAAAAGCAGCTTGGAGAATTGTATTTTAAGGTGCCAACAGAATTCCAGCATCACAGGATTACTAGGGAATAATTTCCATGGCCAAGTCCTTCCCATGGAGCTGTCTGAGGCATGGATCTGGTCGGCACTTTGCACAGCAAGGACACTGTATGCAATTCTCACATTTATTTCTGCTGATTCAAGTCCCCACTGCACTTTTTGAAGCTGTGAAATGCAGGCCTCAAGCAGGGAGAGCTCAGCATACCTGCAGGACTTTGGCCTGCCAGTGATGATGAGCTTTCCAATGCCTCTGACACAGCTGCCCCCTCCAAATCCTCTGTGGAACACCAGGATCCAGGAGCTTCACTCTCCTCCTCCTCGCTGAAGGACTCAAAGGTGCCTCCTGAATAGTCCAAAGCAGAGCTGCTGTGACTCTGGCTCAACCCCAGCCCCTTCCCATGGCCTGGGGCAGCGGCCATGGGGCAGCACTGCAAATAAAAACAAATAAAACAAGGTCAGTTTCACAGGATTACTTACAGCAACATGGGATATACATCAGGCTGTTAGAGTCACATCACACCAGATTTAACCACCAAAACAGGTGGGTAAAATCAGAACTCAGTTGTGATCAAGCCAAAGCACGGATTAGAGCAGCACCCGTTCAGATCCACAGGGTAATGTACAGTATCAATTAGCACTGAGCATTAGCTGTGAAATCTGAGCAGCATTCCTTTCAAATCTGCAGTGGATTACAGTAGTGCTTGGATAAAATTCTTCATTAAAAAAAATGAATGCAAATTTTCCCCTTTCTAGTATCTAAAAGGAACTTACAGGAAAGATGAGGTAAGACTATTTACAACAGCAGGTAGTGATGGAACAAGTGGGAAGAAGTTGAAAGGGAAAGAGAGTATGGGTAGATGAGACAGTGGGAAAAAACCTTCCACCATCCCAGGCTGCTCCAGCCCCAATGTCCAACCTGGCCTTGGGCACTGCCAGGGATCCAGGGGCAGCCACAGCTGCTCTGGGCACCCTGTGCCAGGGCCTGCCCACCCTCACAGGGAACAATTCCTGATTCCCAGTCTCCCACCCAGCCCTGCCCTCTGGCAGTGGGAGCCATTCCCTGTGTCCTGTCCCTCCATCCCTTGTTCCCAGTCCCTCTGCAGCTCTCCTGGAGCCCCTTCAGGCCCTGCCAGGGGCTCTGAGGGCCGCAGCCCCGGAGCAGCTCCGCGGCCTCCCCGGCCCCGCTGCAGCAGCTCCGTGCCCGGCAATCCCCGCAGCCAGCGCCGTGTCCGCCCCTCACGGGCTCCGGGAGTGCTCTGCCCTCCCCTCCCTCCGCTCGGCCCTTAGGGACAGGCTCTCAGAGCCGCTTTTTCCTCCTCTCGGTCCCTGGAACTCGCTCCTTACCCCTGCCCGGCTTCCCCGCCAGGGAAGGGGCGGCCCCGGGCGCTGAGGGCGGAGCGGGGCGGGGAGGCCGGGCCGGCCGCGGCTGGGGCGGAAAATCCGGCCCCAAAATAGTCCCAAATAGGGTTTATAGGACTGATGTTGTGCTGCAGATCGAGTCCTAGGTGTAGCTCCCTCCCTTTGAAGAGGACCCTGAGGAGCTGGAGCGTGTCCAGCGATTTGCGAAATGCTGGAAAAGATGTGTGGCTGAGGGAGCTGCTTTTGTTTAATCCCGACGAGGATCAGGGCAATACATTGCAAGAACACTGCTAAAGGGCTGGCCCTGGCCCGAGGTGTGACACCGGCTTCTGTTAAAAACATCGCATGCTGCGGGTCAGCTACAGCTCTGCTTTGCCATAAGGATAGAAAAGCCAAGAGAAACAGCAGGGGATTTTTAAATGACTTTTTTTTTTTTTTTTTTNGACAGTGTATTACATCCAAGAAGATGAATGCAGATGGCCTTGGATGTGACACTTCATGGAAATAAGATGCAAAAAGTATTCAAGGGCATGAAATCTTCCCATACTTTCAGGTACAATTACCATAGGTTACATAATGATAAAAGCAACTCTTCTCTATCCTGGGATCTTGCTTTAAAATTGCTATTTCAGGTTAACTAATACCACTTTTATTCTTTGTTTCAGTGAAATCTTTTTTGGCAAGAAAAGCTGATTCTTCCATCCTGGGATGCAGAGTGTGTTGTCTGCACTGGGATTTTATCCTCATGCTGAGTTTGGACTGCCTGGCCAAAGAACAGAGATTTTGTCTTCTCTCATATGTGATGAAGTGCAGCAAAAGTGATCTTGTGTCTCTTGGAACAGAGAACTCTGTGCTGATCTCTACATTTAATATAAAGAAGGATTTGCCAGCATGAGATGGTTGCAGGAGAGTAATAAATGCATTGATGGAGTGGAGTGTAAAGCAGAGTGGAATAAACAGCTCTGCCTACACATTGTTCAAGTTTTAAGATTCAGTTGTTTGCTGAGTGGGCTGCTTGAGGCTGGCTCTTTTCTTGTAGTTTGCTGCAATAAATTAAAATAATTTATGTGGAATAAACATTTCTTTTACCTTTTCTGCCCATACAAATGAGAGCAGTGATCAGAGCGGTGTGTGAGTGGAAGGGCAATTATCCCAGTGCAGGAGGTGGGAGTCAGCTCAATGCCAGGAGCTCATGGAGGCAGGAATCTGGAATTACGGAATTAAGGACTTCTGTACAGTTTAGATCAGCCCAACCTGCCTTGTGTCCTAAACCTCTCCAGCCCAGAGTTTCCCTTGCACTGGCTGCTCTGAGGCGTTTTCCTTCTAAAGAAGGTAACACGGCAGCCAGGCTGAGGGAGATCAGCATCTGGAAGGATCTAGAAAACAAAGTGTGAGATTTCATGCTCTGGGTTATATATTTCCATGGGGAAACAGGGCTGGGAGAAACATTACCTTTTCTTTAAAATTCTAATCAACATGCACAGAGAATAACACAGAATAACTGAGAATAACCCAGATCCCCACAGCTCCCACTAAATGCTTTGATTATTTATCATTGCCCATTTTTTATGGAAACAGTTGACATTAGATTATTAGTGACCTGGGTGATATTTGATTTTTTTTCCCCTGGAGGTTAAACACTTTGTAGTTTCCTGTTCTAGGTCCTTTTTAAAATTCATTTTAGAGCATGAAAAATATATTGTTCCTTCAAGTTTATTTCTCTGACATTTATTCAGTGCAGAGTGTGATCCTAATATTAAAGGTTTTTGATTTGAAGCCCAGGATACAGACAAGGCTTTTCAGTGGTCTTCCCTAAAACAGGACATTTCATCACTGCCTGGGAAGTTAATATGTTGGAACAGCATAATTATTTGAAGGAGTATTTGTTTTTCAGGGATTTGTGGGTGATATTAGATGGCTCAGCCCAGTTATGTCACAAGGTATTAAGGTTTCTGCCTGCTAATGTCATGGAGCTGGGCCTATATAGAGCCATAAATAATATTGTGTGAGAGCCAGTGACAGAGTCTGACTCCAGCTCAACTCTTTATCACATGTTATATTAAATTTAAACACAATTGTTGAATTCCTTGCTGTGGGCAAACACTTTTTGATGTCTCCTTCTATTAAAGTTGTAATGTCCCTTTTAGCCCGTGAAACTCACTCTTGCAAGGTGTGTTTCTCAAATAATCAGCCTAATTAATGCTGGCATTAATGATGCCAGCAGAATTAATTGGGCTGTCACCACGAGGTTGGGTATCCAGTTGGGAATTAAGGGGTGAGGCCAGTGTATTTAAGCACATTTTGATTGTGGGGAACGTTCATGGGGCTCAATAATGAGATGCTCATGGGCATTATTCTGTAGGAAAGGGCAGTTTCAGGCTGGAACATTTTTTTAACTCTGGAAATATGAAGGACAAATACAAGAACTCTTAGGAAATTTGAAAACATTTGTTGACAATTTAAGATACAGTCAAGGTTTTCCTCTTTATCAGCACAGAAAGTACTGCCAAGGAGCCCCCAGACACCATAAATCATCCAGGAGAGTGGAGAGGCTGAGAAGATTTCAAAGGAAATGCTCTGGGGCAGGCGGCACCCTGAGAAGTCATTGTTTAGGGCCTGCTGTATTTAAAATGGTCATTTCAGCTGCCATTAACTCCCCTGCCTAATTAGAAAATGGTTTGATCTTTGCCTAAAGTTGCTGGAGACTGGCAGGTGTCCCTGGCAGATCAGAGCTCTGCATACAAATGAGCGGTGAACCTGTCTACTGAGTTTCAGACAGGGAAGAAAAATCCATATTTGTAGGCAGCTGTTGTTAATTGTGCTTTGGGATTGGCGTAGGAAACATTCCAGTCAGCAAGGCCATGCTCTGCCTTCCTGATTTTCCTTCTGCCTTCAGCTGGATAAACATCCTTCCTTCCTAAGGAGGTGGGAAAGAGCAAATTTTTATCTTTCTCCTTTGGTGCCTGTGAACTGCAGATTTCCTCGTGAGTCCTCTCTTCTTACAGGAGCAAGAATTTCAATGACCCGATGGGAAAACATCTGAAAATGCAATAAAGTTCCATTAGGCAGCATTATCAAATCTCCCTTCACAGGGATAGATGTGTATGGAAACATTCAGATCCTCACTGGACACTGAATTTGTAAATCACATCTCCCCCAACACCCCTAATCTTTTGTGTCTGAATAAATCAGTGCTACTTTAAAAGATCAGCTCAGAAATATCCCCAGGTCCTGCTGCTTCCAGGGACACCCAGAGGGGTTGGGTTCTAGCTCAGTTTGGTTTCTTGTCTTTGGTTTGCATCAGTTCTTTTTTACAGAATTATTATACAGAGTTATTGTAGGTGCTTTAAATAGCTGGGTGTTTGAGAGCAGTGTTTTTTCTTTGTTTTTCCAAGGAATATTACAGCCTGAACATGACATTAATTTACGGGAGAGAGGAGAATCAGAAACCCATCTCTTTTAAGGCTTGAGATTTCCCTCTTTTTCTTCTCTCCTTTTAATATTTTTGCTTAATAATTTCCCTGTGGCCCATCCTGCTGAATTCCCAGTGCATTGCTGTGGGAAGAGCTTCCAAAGGGATCAGCAAAGGCATCCCATGCTCCTGGCAGATCAATACTGGGCTTATTAATCCATTTGCTTTGGTAATAGGTTGACTCTTTTGGGAATCTTTCAGGATTAGGCTTCAAACTGATGAGTTACTTTGCCAGTTCAGCAAATGCTTTAATTTAGAAATTGCAGCTTTTCGTACTGACTCTGTGTTTAACCTAAACCCACAGAATTTATTTGTTCCTCAGCCAATTTGTTGCAGTACTGAAGTGCCCTACACGTGGGTCATATCAGCAAGAGATTTTCTGTTTTCCTTTCCAGTCCTTTGCTGGTGGAATATTATTTCTACCAGAGAATGTGGATTGATTTTGTAGTTCAGAGAACTTTTATAATTCTCTTCTGAGTTTAAGCTCATTTCAGAGACATCTCATGGTCCTGGAGGAAGGAACATCAATGTTGCTCTGAGCATTTCCCTTCAGGGAAGGAGGTGACTTGTTTTGAGTGATTATATTTTTTGGGAAAGAACTTCTCCCTTCATTTTCTATGGCTGTTTGATAACTCAGAAAATAAACATTAATTTGAAATTTGGCAACCAGTTTGTGCCACTTTTGTGTGTAGGTATTTGAGGACTTCAGTGTCCTAATCTGAGGCAGATCTCAATAAATGTAGCCCCTATAATCTTAAATAGTGATTTTATTTGTGGACCAGGCAAATTCCTTGGTGCTTTCTGGAACATTCCTCAGATCTCTGTGCTGAGTAATGCTGCAGGTACTGAGTAAACTTGTCCGGCCCTCTGGTTATAAACAAAAACTGTAAAATAGTTAACTCTCAACTCCCATTAATAGAATGGCCCTCAGGTGTCAATTTTGGTCCCAAATAATTTCAGGCTTTTAAGAGTTCCTATTAGACTTATGAGCATGCAGATGCCCTAAAATGGCCTTAAAACCCAATTAAGGTACAAATGGGAACACAATTTGTACTGACTCATATAATTTTGAAGAACATTTAAAACACTGATTACTCTCCAAAGACAGGGAAAATAAGGATGAGTGCTGGGAAATCAAAGGCATAAAGAGTAAATGACTCCTGTGAGGTTGGAGTGACAGCCTGGATTCTCATTGGGGCACTTCTTGCTGTGACAGAGGCATCTTGATATTCATTATTAACCTTTGATAATGTAAAATTGTCTAATTGCTTGTGGCATCATTTGGAGTGAATCACCTTTCTCATCCTCAATGTGTGAACTCATAAGTCCTGTGCTTTTCCCCCACAAGTTTCCTGAGCTCACTGGTGGATATTTATGAAATAATTGTGCTCCATTGGAGTGGCTGAACCACCCACAGTGGCAGAAGATTGACAGGAGGAAGCTGGCAGAGATTTTGGCAGGCAGGTGAGACGCTGCCATGCCCAGGAGATTCCCAGATTGGGATGAAGGGGATTTCAGAGTGCAGAGCCTCACAAACGCTGTCAGACCCAGTCAAGGCTCCTTGTGGGAACCACAGAGATCCCTCCTGTGTTTGAGATGCTTGAGCACAGCCCTGCTCATGATCCTTCCATCTGATATCACCTTGATCTCTGCTGGCAGGGCTGGCAGAGGGAGGGCTCTCCAGAAGGAAAAAGGGAGGAAATCAAGCCCAGGATTTCTGTGTTTGAGACGCTCAGCTGAAGGCTCCTGCTCTGCTCGGGGCTGTGCAGGGAGAGCAGAGACTGATTCCCTCTGACTCCATCCATAGGTGTGAGCCAGATTTCCTGAGCTCTGCATTCCCAGCCTTCCTCTCTGAGAGCTGCCAGCCCAGATCCCTGTCCACAAGTGCCACTGCACCTTCTGGAGCTGTTTATTGAATTTCTGGGAGTATCAGAAAAGCACTAAACCGACAGACTCGGCTCTGCCCTGGTGTGTACTCTGGAGTAAATCACCCTGTCCCATGCCAGGAGACCAAGGCTCCAGCAGAGAGGGAACTTGATGATCTGATTCTAATTAGTTTCTTGATTTAATGGCAGTAATTTTACTTTCATGATGGTTGCCATTGCCCCAGCTAGCAGGGATAATAGACTTGGTTTCCTCAAAGGCTCATTTCTGATGCAGCCTCTGTTGAATCTTAAGCAATAACAAGCAGAAGCCCATAGTTACTTCAAAATTATGGGATTTCAGTGGTTAAAAATGTCATGTTCTCTCACCTGAGTTGTTGACTGGGAATTGCCAGTGTAAGAAAATGAACAGTCATAAAATTGAAATATAGCTTGAGTTGACTCCATTTCCCTCTAAGATGATCTTTTTGTTTCCTTGCTGATTTAAACACCTGCAAGTTAAAGCCCTCATGAAACCAGAAATGGCCAAATAAAATTTTTAAGGAAATTAAATAACATGGGATAGGATTTTACACCAGTAGAAAACCAGAATGACTCCACAGAAAATAATTAAAAACAAGAGAAACAAATTGACTGATCTTAATGACCTAATGGGTGAAATGTCATTAAAGTAAAACTCAGTTTTGGTTACCTGAACCAAAAATGCTGGCAAAAATTACACCTGAGCTGCAGAACTATCAAAACTTTTAGCTTTAATTATTTTATTTGCCTTTTTAACTTGTAAAAACTTCACTCTCCATAGCTGGATTAGAATTGGATGAGGGATTTTCACTTTTCCCCCTCTGTGATTTGCACTATCCATGGATGAATTCAGCTGGGGAGAGTTGTCTGAAGGTTTGCCTGGTTTGAGCTCCTTGCCAGGCTTTATTCCCTTCATTAAGGGTAATTCTACATCCCCCTGCCTTTGTCCTACATTAAATGGAATTTCCCATTATTATTTCTTGCACTTATTTACCTTTCTAAATTCTTCAAACCAAGGAATGCTTACAGCTCTGAGGCCTTGAGCTCTCCAATTCCTCATTCCCAGAACACCTACTGGCTCCTGTGATAACTCAAAAGCCTCTGCTGGATTGTTCCTGAATTTTGAAAAGCAAAATACATTCACAGTTTTTTCTTAGTTATGAATAATAATAATCCAGACTCTGATCTGCTGCACACTTATTTACGTGTTAAGGTGTATCCGTATGTGTACTGCCTTGGAAATAGTTTACTAAAGAAAAGCCAAATTGATTCAGTGTTGCATTTCCTGTGTTGTTCATTAAATGTTTGAAGTAAAATACTTGTAAAGAATGTATGAAGATGCATTTTGAATGAAAATATGCTAGTGGGGAAAACACACACTGGAATGTGCTGATTGTTTAAATTAAAACATGAAGTGTGAAGTGTATTTCTGTTCTGTCAGGAATTTGTGCTCGAATGTTCTGGAAGATTCACAGATCCTGAAGATGTTCCCATCATGTACAGCCACAGACACACAGAATTTGTGGAGTGAGGAGCTTTTCTTTTTGCAGAGCTTTGTGACCAGCAGCCTGAATGTGTTCAACAATGGATTACCCTGAAGTACAGATCAGAAACACAACGAAGAACAAATCACAGTCAGAGCAGAGAGCGAGATATTAAAACCATAATTCAGTCCCCAAGCTGACAGAGTGGGATGAGCCAGTGAATCTGTGGCACTATTAGCATGGAACAGGAGCAATTCTGGGTGGATAAATGCATTCTCCCCCAATAAAATTGCTTGTTCTTACAGCAGGGCTTGTCACCGTGGGCCTTGGCAGCAGCAGGGAGCATCAAACACCAGGCTGGTGTCTAAAAACTCAGAAGTCCAGATAAGGCAACCTTGAGCTCAGCTGAGAGAGTCCCAGGAGCTTCAGGAGTTTTATTAAAACTTAAACATGAGGCTGTTGCTTCAACTTTATTCTCTTCCCTCCCCAAATAAAGGAAATATTGACAAAATCTCCTTGTCTGGCTGGGCCAGCTGAGGGCACCTCCATGGAGTGCTGCATTCCTGGCTGTGGGTGTGTCTGGGGTGCCAATCCCATGGGTGCTGCCCGTGGAAGCTCTGGATGATGCTGTTTTCCACCAGGATTGTTTGTGGGGATCATGCTTGTGTCCCAGCCACAGAATCATCCCAGCTGGAAAAGCCCTCCAGGTTCATCTCATCCAGTGAAATTCCAGTCCTCTCCCACTGCTGCTCCCAAAGCCCTGGGGCAGTGGGGGCTGGCACAGCTGCTGCCCACCCCGGGCTGCTTTGGAGACAAAAGCAGAATTTCCTGGTTCTCTTCAGTGATGCAATGACTTCCAGCGCCAGTTCCACCTGCCCTTTTTGGTTCAAATCAGGGATTTTCACCATGTCCCTGTGAACGCTTCCTACTTATGTACACACGGAAATAATTCAAGAATTTAGATTCATCATTTATTTGAGTCCTGGGATCTTCTCCCAAAACGACCTGGAATCTTTCTCCTTGTTGCCATCCCAGCTGCTCCTCTGGAGATGATGTCCATGTGAGATTGGCTGTGTTTTCCTGGTTTCCCCTGGGCATTCCCAGATTTGCTGAGTTTTCCACAGGTAGCTGCTGGTGCTGGCATTTGGAATCTTATCAGCCACATTTAAAACATTTTCCCTCTAATTCCTTCCTGGTCTAGTTCACATTATCAGTCCTGCTATCACACCCAGGCCCCTTGTTGCAATGATATATCCAGTGTTACTAGGACAAAATAAAACATTTTAGTATTTTTTAATTAGAAAAGAAAACAAAATGATAGAGTCACAGCAAGTGTTGCTTGTGGACAGGGCTTCCAGTGGCTTCAGGTGCCTCTCCATTATTCATTCTGTATGTTTATTACTGAAGAGAAAGAATTGCAGGTGTCTTGAGGGCCATCTGTGTTTATCTTCTGGGTAAAAGACACTGTCCTAATGGCAGAGAAGTCATTTAAAAATTACCTACTTGGCTTTTCTGTTCTTATGGCAGAGCTGAGTTGAAGCATGTAATGTTTTTAACAGAAGTTATTGAAACACTTCCTGGCCAGCCCTCTAAGCAATGTTTTTGCAACTATTTCTGATTTTTAATCCAAGTCTTGTGTAATGGGCAGGGCCTGGTGTGGGAGGCCTGGCAGGGAAATCTCCAGGTGTTCCCATTTAGAATCTGCTCTGCTGTCCCTGACCCCAGCCAAGGACAGAGCTGGACATTGGTCTGGGCTAGACATTGGTCCCCAACCCTGTGCAGTGCCAATAAAATGTTCATTATTCTGGTTTGATGAGGCTCAGAGGGTGCCTGTGCTTGGGACACTGAGACAGAATTGATCCAGGGACAGAGATGTTGTGTCAGGCCGTTCCTGACTGCCTGGGCCAGGCCAGGACTAAAAAAGGCAGCTGGTTTAGGAGCATAAGGAGATTAGTGTCCAGTGCAAGGTCTGGAATAGCAGCACATCCACAGAGCCCTGATTTGCAGAGCTGTGGATTGGGCTGGGGAGATGAAGGGAATTTCCCCATTTCAAGGAAAGTCAGTAACAAAATATTATTTACACTGTTCCTCATGCTGTCCATGCTGACAGGACAGCTCACCACCATTTATCATTTTTCTATGGGTAGAAATTCCATGTTTGAAAGGCAGAATGTATTCTGATCTGTCTTTTACAGCCTGCTAAAATAAACCCCCAGAGCTAAAAAACCCTACCATTTCTGATATTCATTTTTTAATGCTGAGGCTTGAATCCACATTTATTTATTAACTAGAACACACTAACAACATTTTAATTAGAAGCACCCCCTCTAAAGCCAGTGCATTTCTGATGTGAAGGAAACCAAGGATATCAGAGTGCTTCCAAAGCCTTCAGCATCCTGCTTCCCACAAAGAGAGGTGAATTCTGTTACATAAAACCCATTGCTGTGCTTCTTCCTGAGCTCCATCTCTGCCTGTCTCCAGCTGGATGCTCAGAGGAGTTGCTGGGTAATTTACTCAGTCAAATGTGCATTTAAGGCTTCAATTGCTTCCTTGAGGTAGAGCCCCCTCATTCTGGATTTCACAGAAAAACAATAAAGAACTGAGGATGTAAAAGTGAGTGCTTAAAAATGTGCTTTGCAGTCCTGGTTAATTCTGTCCACATCTTTGCAATCCTTTAAATTTACAGAAACATGGTGGAGTTAATGAATATATTGATATTTTCCGTCATCCTTCCCAAGAAACTTTGTCTTCCAGGAGAAACTGAAGCACCAGCAGTGCTGTGAGATGTGTGAAACCGAGTTTCTGGATTTTTTTTATGGATGTATCATAAAAAAGCAGCCAGGGTTCTGCTCAGCCACCCGAAAACATTCAGCAAGATCAGCCTCAACATTTGGTTCCTCTCTCTTGATTCATGAAAGGAGAGAACCTGCCCTGGCTCCCTCAGATGGATGAGGGTTGTGCAGGGATGAAGTGCTCCAGAGCATTGTTATCACAGTGAAATATTGGGAATTGTGTTGGTGGTAGGAATTAGTTTTATTTATTTACCAGCACCCCCTAAGAATGTGAGGCTATTTGTTGTATTAGCTGTGCTTGTCATGAAGAAACAATTCCACACTCATTGTGATAAACCTGAAGCCATTGTTTTAAAAGATGGGCTGGACCTGCATTTCAGAGGGGGAGAATCCACTGGAGAATTTTAATTGCTCAGACACTGAGAGACAAAAAAGTTTGTGGTTATGTTTCACAGCACATTTTGGTTGTGATTTTTTATCCTTTCCTTGGTTGAGATTTTTCATCCTGATGAGATAAGCTTCCTTTTTAAGGACAATTTCTCTCTTTCCCAACATATCCACTTGGAAGGTCTCAGCCCCTGGGCTGCTTGATAATGGGATTGCAGATGTTTGCTTTTTTAAACAGATTACTGAAGTGGCTTAATGCAGTATTGAGGTTTAACATTTGTTATTAGGATTTGTCTTCCTGCAGGTCTGGGATGGGAATTTCAGTTTAATCACTGCAACTCAGAGTTATGAAGTTCAGCTAAAATAACTATTTGCAATTATGTGGCTGAAGCCTCTTGAGAGAGCTAAAACTCACCTCAGACTGAGATTCAGTAAACAAATTTCCAGCCCTTCCCTTTCCTTCCAGGATCTTTCTCTCCAGGAGCTCAGGTGCTTTAACACCTCTCTGGCCCAAGAGAGGTGATGGGCCAGGTTGGACAGGGCTTGGAGC
>VZUA01016741.1:10620-31852 GCA_013401035.1 Horornis vulcanius
AAAAAAAAGGATGTTCCTGTGTCCTAGTCTTCAACCTCTTCTGACTCAGGAACCTCTAAACCTTAGGAAGAGAATCCAACAGAATTTCAGGAGCAGGTGTACATGACGAAATACAAAAGAAGCAGATCAAATACTGGAGGAAGCCTTTTCTTCCTTTGCTTACTACCTTTTGTTGCTGCCTTTGCCTAAGGTCAGCAGAGCCTGGTTTAATATTCCAACACAAGACAGTGGTCATAGAGGTGTGTGTAGGTAATGCTTTATGACGACTTCTGGCCAGCAAAGTCAGCTAGTCCGAGCAAAAGGAGAATTTTTAGCCACCTTCTGCTGCTGGGGTGTCTGATGTTTCTGCTGGGCTTTTGGGAATATACTGCTTAGAAATCAGTCACATAATGATGCCAGACAAAATTGACTTGAAGAGTGTGAAGACTCATAGCATTAGTAAATGTGTAAATCCACAGGATGGTAGAAGTGCAGCACACTTTACTGTCACTTACAAATGATAACAGAAAATTACTGGGTACAAATGGGTCTCTAATTATAGCCCACTCCCCCACAGCTAGCATATTGTCAGCATCATCTTCACAAAACATTTACACTTTCCCTTAGGGATACCTACTTCTGTTTCGGAAAAAGAAATTGCAGTTACTTGGAATCTAGAACACAGCAAAATCATAACAACAGAACAAATTAATCAAATTTAGCAATGAGACTGGTCATTTTTGAAAGGTGAAAATCAGTTTACAATTTCCATTTGCTCCCATGGAAGTCAAAATATATTTTGACTTTCATATCTGGGTCTGGCAATCACAGTCCATAAAACAAACAGTAATAAAATTTCCTATGACAAAACATACATTTCCTAGACGTACAAGCAAGCATTTATTGGTTCCCTCTCTCACCTCACCTCAACTCACCAAATGTGGATGTTTAAAGTTAGACACTTCTGCCCCAACCTGCCATAGGTGAGCCCTGCAGCACTGAAATGCATTTCCTCTTTAAAATCTGATTTAAGTTCCCAGTTGCAGGTTCTTGACTTGGAAAACTGGGAACATTTCACTGTCATAATAAACAGCATGTTCGGCTTCTTCTCCAAGGATTGGTTCTCCATGCATAGTGAGGCAAGCAGCTTCACAGCCTTTCCCTGCAGCCATTCCCAGGAAACAGTGGGGAAAAAGAGAGCTACTTTGCTGCAAAAACAGCTTTATCCTAGCAAGTGCTACTAATCCTTTGCTTCTATCAGCACCTAGATTTGCACAAAAACCACAAGCCCAAGTGGCGAGGTGAAAGACATAACTCAGGCATATCCTACTCAGCTCCAGCTGTAGAAAGTGCCAGTAGAAAAATCTTGGAATTCCTAAGATGAATTTTTCTTACCAAATCAAGCTTAACAATTTTATTTTATATAGATTGCCTCTTGCATTCTGAGGTCCTTGAATGAAGGGCATTTTATAAATGTAGATTTGATGGACTGATGCATGTATATTCACGAGAATGTAGCTGGAACTGAGTAGGTTAGTGTTAGTTTACACTCCAATTTTGTCTATACGAATCAGGAAAAGAAGGGATTAATTGCTCACTCTTATAATCTAATCATATCAATGCCATCCACTAATCTGGAAAATGCAAGAGCATGTCTGTTATGTCAGCCCTGAATTAACTAAGATTTTCCAAATCTGCAGTTAACATTTAGAACTTGTTGTGTGGGTTCTGGCACTCGTTTCCATCTACCATTTTCTGAAGAAACATTTATGTATAGCAACATGCAAACAATTCTGTGTTCACATCAAAGAGGGAATAAACTACAAACATGAAGAAAAAAATGGATGAATTAATTATGTAACTGAGATATGAGTGGACAGCAGGTATTCATGGTCGTAAAGAACTATAAAATGAGAAACAAAATTGTAATGCAGCAGGGTTCAAGCATGTTTTCTGGGGCAAGGCTCACAGAAAAGTGTATTTATGCCTCTTGCTAAACACTATGGTAAGCATGGTAACAACCCAGCAGCAAAATCCATACTGAAGGCCTTCCACAGTGCACAGCTGCTCTGATGGTCCACCACCAGCACTCACCGTGGGAGCGCTGATGTACACCATACACCCATGTCTTATCACCCAGGCTGTCTACCCTTATCTGCAGCAGAGGCACAGTGATAACACAGACAGCTGCAAGTGCCCCAACAGCGTCACTGCCAATGCTTGTGTGGCGGCCCTGCCTCTGATTGCCCCTCTGATTGCCTCCATTACTGGCAGTAGGGCGACAGCAGGAAGTGTCTCAAGCAATATTATCCCACTGCTCAACCTCCAGACTGTCTGTTTTCCACAGCACAAGTCTGGTTTGTGGTTGTTTGTTTGTTTGTTTGTTTTTAAATTGAACTAGCATTTAACCCAATTTCCCCTGAAGTTCTCAGCTAGGAGAGAGGTCTTTTGGCTCCAGCCAGAGATAATGCTTTGACCACTGTGGAGAGGAAGCGTGCATCGAGCCTGACATCTGTCAGAGCCTGTAGCCCTCCACTTTTCTCTGCCAGGAAATGCAGCCCAATTTCTGCACTCCTGTGGTCTAACTGACAAGCTGATTTCTCAAGCTCCTTCATAACGCTTGTTGCTAACATCCTTCTTTCTCAGGGACGCTTCTTACAAATCAAAGGGATATTGCGACTCCCAAAGCTGACGTTGTAAATGTGACAGTGGTTCTTGTTCTGATGTTTTTGGTCCCAGTTTTCACAAAGGCACCAGGGACATGAGTCAGCAGGCACTGCTGTTGCTACTGTCACCAGCACATAGACCAGAAAATGGCTGGAGTTAGATGACACCACAACCTCAGGCCTCTGAGAGCCACTGCCAACTGCACAGCTAGATGAGAATTAATGGAATAGTGGGAAATGAATGTCCGTGTGCCTCTAGAATTGTATTATATTACATTAGTGTAAAAATGGCCTGAGTGACCTCATGGAGCACTTGTATGATGAGAACACCCTTGTGAGGCTACAGCTGTTTCAAACTATTAAACGTTCATAAGCCAGACATAATTTTCCTTGCAATGCTTCTGCTAAATGAGTGGCTACGTATTGCATTAGCATTCCCAGATGCCCTCCCTCGGCTCAAGCAGCCTGGGGGTAAAAAGGCAGGAAGGCTCTGGGATGTATTTCTGCGCCTGAGAACTGCAGAGCAAATCACCCTAATTGTTTGTTAGATGAACAATGATCACTAATTAACATTGTTAAAATGTCATCAATGATCACTAATTAACATTGTTAAAAAATTGTTAACAAAGGAAATTTAACAATATCTTAATTAGGAAGGATTTCTAATTTGTGATATAGAGCATGTTAGACAAACAAGGCACAACTCTCCCTTTGTTTTTCAACTCTGCAGCAGGAGAGATTACATGATATGACACAACACACTCTGCATTTGCCGTTTATCATTCTGCATCCTCGGCACAATTCTGCTATATAATTACGGCCGGGGCTAATTTTACCTGTGTTATTGTTTGCCCTGTAATTCAGAGAGAATGGGCCGTGTTGATGCTATGTGATTTACTCTGGTTCAGTCAATTGGCTTTTTGCCACAGGACTACTGCTCACATGTTACTGCAATGAAGTGCACGCATTGCAAAATGAAAAGAACCTTTTCAGTGTTTTAATTTACTTAATAATACAGTGTAAGTGCAGCAGCTTTCTTCAGGTTTTCTTTTTTGAAATGTAATTTATCCACAGCCACTAACCATTCAGTGCTGTATTCTACTTCAAAGCCACTGTACATTGTTGGAAAAAGTCCCCTCCTATTATCTATTACTTAATTATTAAAAAGCATCTACTCTGTTTTCATAAATTATCTATGTATCAGGGATGTTGGCTTATGAGGAGGAAAGACACACACACACACAGACAGGCTTGGGGAGGTTATGAAGTTAATTATCCCTGATGGAAAATCAGTAATGAATAAAAAACCCCTGATTTTATTTCACACAGTCCTGGAATCAGAGAGTGAAAAGGTTTTGGGAACTTCCAGAGCAAGTAATCTTTAAAAATAGCAGAGATAAATTGGCAAGCTCTCTCTAGTTATGCTCTGCCTGGCAGAATATTCCAAATATCTGACATCGTTCCTGAAGGGAGTGTATTTATTGCATAATGCCAGAATCTGTCTCTGTTGGACTCCTGCTATTGGAGCAGGGGGAACTTTATTTGCCTACTCGTGCCTATTTTCCTGATACCTGACCTTAACCTCCACTGACTCAGCTTTATGCCATTTCCTTGAATCCCGTCACTGGTCACCAGAGAGAAGAGATCAACACCTGCCCCTCTGCTTTCCCTCCTGAGGAAGTTGTGGAGTGCAGTGAGGTCTCCCCTCAGTCTTCTCTTCTCCAGGCTGAGCAGACCAAGTGGGCTCGGCCATTGCTCATTCAGCTTTGCCTCAAGGCTCTTCATCATCCTCATTTCTCTCCTTTGGACACTCTGTAACAGTTTAATGACTTTTTTCATATTGTGGCACTCAAAACTGCCCCCAGCACTGGAGGTGAGGCTGCCCCAGTGCGGAGCAGAGCGATACAATCCCCTCCCTTGCCCGACTGGTGAGGCTGTGCCCTCCTGGCTGCCTAGTCTGACAGCTGGAGCACCTTTCTGAAAAATGACAAACTTGGTTTCAAACCTTCCCCAGGTGCAAGGGAAGTCAAGCTTCTGACATTCCCTTTTGCTTTCAAGTGCTGCGTCTCAGGTTTCACCAAAGATTTCTTGTCCCAAGGTTTGTTTTCAGTAGCAAGTAGAGAGAAAAAAAAGTTAAAATTCTGTTCAATGTTATTTTTTGTGTTTTAATTCCTTGCTTGCTTAGGGAATAAAACTATCAAAAGTAATTATTCTCAAGGTCTTGTCTTGCCTTCCTAAAGTGCTATTGAAAATTCAATAACACTTGTTTTCTTAAGAGTGGCACTGTTTGGCTCCAGTTACAAAGGGACACTTACTTTGTCCCTTTTCTCCATGCTTATCACTCCCTCATGAAACACATTTTCTTAATGCATAAATCCATTCTGATATTTGTTCTCAGGTTCTCTAAAAGAGAGCCTGCCTTTTTTAGACCATTGTTAAAGTGGCAGTCTGATATGGTTCCTCTGGAAGGTTCAATTTTTGAAGCTTAGTTGGCCATGTAAGTACTAAAACCAATATGTATAGTTGCTTTAATCAGGCCTTTGAAAATAGTTTCAATTTTTTAATGTAAAAATTATATAATTTAAAACTCTGATCTTGACATATACAGTTTGCCAGCTGTTGATTTTCTTGTTCAGGTGCTACATTTATATTCTGAGATTCCTCTGAAAGCATATTCCAAAATTTTAATTTTACTCTAACTGCCAAAAGGGTCCTTCACACACCAGACCAACAGTCATAATTTTTTTTTCTATCAGGTTCACCACCCCCTTTTATACATCTCAAAATGCTCTACCTGGCTTCCAAAGCTCTCCTGACTCCCTGTGTTATTCTCTTTCACATGCCCCTCTTTGAGTTTTGCAGCTGGGACTGTCACTGCTTTGGCCATGTGCATGATGAAGATAGCCGTCGTCGCAGCTAGATGAGCTGCCTTTACTGAAACAGCACCTAAGGTCCTCTTTATTTATTTATTTATTTATGTTTTTAATTTTAATTTTCACTAAATATTCACTTTTTTTTTTTTTGCCAAACAGTAGGTGTGTTGGGTCCTAAGCATTCAGGAGAATGTCCTTCCTTATCCTCCTGCCATAATCCAGTTTCATTGGCCTGTTTGTAACTATCCTACCCAGGCTATAGATGTCAAAGCCAGCAGCAAAAAGCAGTTTAAAGAAAATATTCGCTTTTTTCCCCTCTATACCCATACCTTGGGCATAATACAGAAATAAAGGGAAATTTTAGTAAAAAAATAAAAAAAACAACTGTGTGAAACACACCATCACAGTATAGTCACTGAAGAGATATTTTGAATATGGCTTGAAATTAGACTTTCCTGATTCTTGTTCAGTTACTATTTTTTATGGTTACCACATCAAATTGAGTTACTTTTTTCCAAAATCCTGTTACATTGTCATTTCCATATCTGTATGACACAGATAAAATTTAATGCTGGTTCTTAATATGATGCTACACTAACTACAATATTAACAACATGCAAAAGTGCACAGAGGCACCTGTGAATGTCATCCTGATTTTCCAGAATTTTTCTATAGAAACGTGAGGGTTTACAGTGGCTACATTATTAACTTTCTGTAAAATATCCTTGGGTTTTAGTTTTTTTAATATATATAAGAACCCCATAATACTTTATATTTTTGGAATTTTACTTTCCCTTCCCTTATTTTAGTGACCAAAAATACCCCTGAACTACATTAGTGTGCTATTTTATACAGCACTTGCTAAATCTACAGAATACAGTACACACTGTTCAGGAAATAAATAAAAGATGATTTTTTAAAAAACAAGTAGCTACTGTAGCTTTCCGTTTTCTCCCCTCACATCCAAATAGGGAAAGAGACAGGAAAAGTACATGAGATCTTTCTTTCTACCGCAGTGTCAACATTTCCAGAAATTTAAAATAATTATAGTTTACCAGGAAGAGGTGAGTGAGAGTGCTGGGTAAGGGTGGGTTGTGCTGGGATTAGGACAGAACACTCTCCCCCACCCCCTGTACTGATACAGATACACACCTTCTTAAGGGAAATCCATAATAGCAAAGCCACCATTTGCAAACTGTTATTTCCACAGGAAGTAAGGGAAATATATTTCAACTCCTTTCACCAGATTCCCTAATGCATCCCATACACATTTATCACCATAGAAATATATTGAAATAAAAGATAATATTAACACAATGGTTAATTATAAGCCGATGAAACGACATAAGAATAAATATAGGGTAGTAATAATGTACCTGAAAGAAATGTAATGTACACACATATTGCAGACAGATGGGAAAGATATCATTAAAACTACTGGGTCCTGATGTTGGATGGCAATAAAGGTTCATCTGGGTCATCATCAGGCACAGATGGTGTAGGAACAGGGAAGCAAAATAATTTCAGGTTGAATTCCACTTAAAACGGGAAAGGTAAATCCAGTGTGTCCATGGGTTCCTAAAAAAAGCCCCATGAATTAATGACTTTGTTTCTTTTTTGTATTTATACATTTCTTGATGAACTGCAATAACATTGGTAATCTTTATATTCTAGTTTCAGTTTATGTTCAGATCTATTTCTAAAGAGAATTAGCTATGGGCCTCCTATAACAATTTAGAAAGATTTTTAACTTTTCACTGTCGTTCCACACTTCTAATGCCTTCTCTCTTCTTCTGCTCTTCTTCAGTGGGTTCAGCCTCAGGTAACTCTCTTAAATAGCCTTTTCTTTCATCAAATGCAGTTTTCATCCAAGACTTACTCTTAGAGCTGTACCATCACCTTCTTCCTCAGACCCTCCAGATCTGCGAGGGTGCTCCTTCTTCTGCGTGACTTTCCAGACAGCATTAATTGTCCTGCTGGTTATCAAGTCCCACGCAGCAAGAATGTTTTCCAAGACACATCAGATGTTGAAACTCTTCCAAAAACTTGCTTTACTGGTGTCCTGTTTGCCTTGTCCATCACACCAAGTAATTGTATCATTGTTTGTCATAAATAAAACATTTTAGAATTAGTAATCATTCCTTGGGCTGGTGCTTGCACAACTGGGGTGGTGGCGAAAATGCAACATGAGCGTGTGGATGCAAATCACCTGGGTGAGATAAACAGGTAAGAGTGTTCCCGAGGATCACCAAGGCTTACAACACTGAAAATGCTGTAAACCACCCTTGCCCTTTTATTAGAGAGCTAGTGAACATGTGGCCCACGTAGGTCACGTAGGTCTGCAATACCTACAGGTTCTGTGGGTGGGAGTCAGCAGCACCACCCTAAAATACATAAAATGGGCTGTGCTTTGCACCCTTAGGCCCTCTCTCTCCTGAAGGGATAAGTGTTCTTTGTGGTGTGGGTTTCTAAGAGTCCTCTTTCAGTTCTATTGACCACCCATTGTTGTTGTAGCAATGCCATGTCAATTTTAAATTTCTTCTGCCAAATACTACCAGAGTATTGTGGGAGAAAGCTTCAATTTTCATCCTCCATATGCACTGAGCATATTTTTTTTTAATCAATGTCTTCTATCAGTTATCTTCCTGGATAAACCACTTGAATTTTTTGTTGGGTTTTAATGAGTCAGTGTTTTAGTTTATTGATCCACATTAGATTCATCCTGTGCTATGCACAATCAAGAGCTGATGCAGGTTCACCATTTATCTGCATTCTTTGTATCTCTCCCTTTGTTTCTGAGGATGATAGCTTTTCTGGAATTTTTATTTATACATTCCCTCAGGGTTTAAACACACTTTCTCAATGCCCCTGGGCTTTTGGAGATCATAGAAATGTAGAATGGTTTGGATTGGAAGGGATCTTAAAGTTCATCTTGTTCCAAACCCCATGCCACGAGCAGGGACACCTTTCACTGACCTTGAGCACTTCTAGGGATGGGGCATCCACAACCTCTCTGGGCAGTCTGTGCCAGTCTCTCATCATTCTCATAGTGAAGAATTTCTTCTTGATATCTAATCTAAACCCACCCTCTTTCAGTTTGAAACCATTATCCCTTGTCCTGTCGCTACATGTCCTTGTAAGAAGTCCCCCTTGATATGATGGGAGGCTGCTCTAAAGTCTTCCTGGAGCCTTTTCTTCTCCAGACTGAGCAACCTCAGCTGTCTCAGCCTGTCATCATAGAAGGGGTGCTCTGGCCCTCTGATCACTGTTGTGGCCCTCCTCTGGAGATGCTCCAGCAGTTCAGTGTCCTTCCTGTGTTGGGGACCCCAGAGATGGACGCAGCACTGCAGGTGGGGTCTCACCAGAGCACCTCCCTCAGCCTGCTGGCCACACCTCTTTTGATGCAGCACCTGCTGGGTGCTGGAAGACTGTAAAGTAGGATAAATCTCCTAGACTGCATGAACACATGACTTGAACTCCTGCAGCTCTGTCAAGTTCACAAGTAGCCCACCATCCAGCTGAAGTGTGTTGAAGTATGAAGTATGAAGTATGCAGTGGAAGTATACAGTATACTTCAAGTATTACTTGAAGTAAGTTGAAGTATATTGCAATTATTTGCAATTTCTATATTTTTCATTGTTTGGTGTTTTTTTTCCCCTAAACCATCCTAAATCCTACCCAATATTTCTGAGTTTGGTATCAGGGAAGGGAGGGAATAGAGCTTAAAAAATAAATTGTGGAGGTATGAAATTAGCAGTGAGGAGACTGTTTTTTGGTAGAGTGTCTGTGAGAGCTGTTCAGACAGGAGTGAGGTGCTGGGTTTGCTGAGCACACTGTTCCTGCATGCCATTCTGGTGGGTTGCTGAATGTGCAGGATGATTCAATGAACCAAGAGCAGAGAGTGCAAGAGGGAGAGATATGCCTCATTTCCCGGGACCTCTGGAAAAAGTCAGGTTGAGAGCTGGTAGCAAACTGTTCAGTTGTGCTTCCAGAACAGCATTTCTGATCCAGTGCTGTGTGACAGAATGAACTCCCATGGAAATCCTGAAGCTGGGTCACAGCCTTGTGAAATTAAACCCCAAAAGGAGCCTGCTCCCAAGTCTTCTCCCAAAAGCAAGAAACAAAGCTAAAGGCAAACCTGTGTGATGGTGTCACCTTCCATATTTAATTTACATCCTTTTAAATCAAATAAAACTTGATTTCCAACTGAAAGACTGAAGTGGAGCTTGGAGGAGTGTTGCTACTACTGGAAGAGATACCTAAACTTTTAGAAACTTCCACACACTCTTCCAAAACAACCATTTTCTGATGATGCAGCAACCTGTCCACTGGAGATAATTTATAGGTGTTTTTTCAGGAAAAAAACCCCAACTAATGTAGCAGCAGAGAAGAAATATTACTCACAAAAGTAATATATGTCTTCTGCATTTTACATGTTGAAAAGGTAAATTCCACTTCTGACATTCATCCCAGACCCACTTTAAAGGCAACCCACAGACTCAACAGGGAGAGAGTAAACACTAAATCATAATTACCTCATAAAAGGGGAGTCTGTTTCTCTGAATGCCTGAGATCTGGTTTTGCTTCACAAAAAAATATCATAAATCTATTGTGTCCTACTCACATTTATTTAAGGCCAATTAGTGCTTGTGTTAAAAAGAGTAGGAAAGAAAAACAGAAACAACACCTTCCAAACTTTGCTGTCATTTGTCTAGATGTGAAACCCTGATTCTCTGCTCTCATTAAGGAGCTGTTCATTAAAGGACAGCATGTTCCACGAGAGCTGAGGTCTTACATTAACAGTGAACTATGGAAAATCTTTCCCATTTGGCAGCCCACATTAAAATTTCTTCTGCAAAGGGATTTCTTTTAATACCATCTAGAGCTGTATGTGTTACTGTACAGAAGGAAAAAAAAATATTTTTCAGCACAATCTTGACTTGGCTTTAATATCCCACAGGGTGACATCTGACACTGTACTCAGAGGATAACACCTCTCTGGGTAATCTTTCCAACAGAGCCAAAAAATGAACAGTCTGTGCCACTAATATGGCAAATGTAATTAGCAGAGCAGTATGACTGATCTTTTTTTTCTTTTTTTTTTTTTAAATCAACATTTCCTAAAGCTATTTCTCCAGCCAAAGTGACTCTAGCCAATGCTGCCAGGGAAAGTTAAACTTGAGTGTGCCCAAATAGGTTATTGTTTTGAAGTACAGGCAGGGAGATCAAAGGTAATTTAGCTGCCTGATTTCTTAATAAAGTTAATCATCCAGTTAGTTACCAAGAATTTAAAAAAAAAAAAAAAAAAATTACGTTGAATTAGTCATGCCACAATAATGCTTCAAGGCAAGCAGACTTTTTTTTTGCTTTAAGAAATAAAATGAAAGGAGTTTGAGTTATGCTTCCTCAACAGTAGAGAGCCAAAACTCCAGGGGAAGGGTGCCCATGTTGTATGCTTGGATATGCTGGGACTCTGGTTTAGACTACTTTGGATGTAATCACAGAATTATCACTTCTGCCTATTCTGGTCGTGTCAGAAGGGCCCTTCCCTTTGCAGGTGAGCCTGAAGTCAGAGAGACCAGTGGCACAGACATATCCCATCAAACTGTTAGAAGTCCCCAGAGACGTCTTCAGGAAGAGCTAGGACCTGCCACTGGCATTTTCCTGAGCACTGCTGGCCTTCCTAGGCAGAGCTGCGATGGGAAAGGGAATTGGTGAAGATGGTAATTGCTGTTAAGACATGAAAGAATGGATGTGGCCAGTCATAGAATCACAGAATCATTAATGTTGGAAAAGACTCCAAGACCAAGAAGTCCAACCTTTGACTGAACACCACCATGCCAACTTCACCATAGAAGTAAGTTCCACGTCCAGTTATTTCTTGGACACTTCCAGGGATGGTGACTCCACCACCTCCCTGGGTGTGTCATTCCAATGCTTAACTGCCCTTCTGGGAGGATAAAGGATTGGCAGCAGCACATCCTGGTATGCTGAAACCACACTGGTTCTGTGCTAATGGGAAAGTCCTGTTTTCTTACAAAGCACGGGTGCTGGTGGGGAGGTGAGATGTCCTCCCTTTAAAAAATATCCGAGATCCTTGGAATTTCATTGATACTCCACAAGCAGTGTAGTTGATTCAAGACTCAGACATTCAGAAATAAAAAGGCATGATTTTAATGTTGAAACATAACTATTGAGAGGTACTGTACTCACCTAGATGAATGCAAAAGCCTTGGCTGAGGAGTAGATTATCAAAATGAAAAGAAAACCTTGTAAATAGTCCGTACATTACTAATAATTCCTCACTCTTTCCACTGGGAGAAGTGGTCATAAATACATTCTACATTGCAAATACCTAGAGTACAGAGGCTAAAGGAGCAATATCATTAGGACTGTACTAACACCTCAGCATTGTTCTGCAGGAGTACTAATTCAAGGCGTCTGTATTGAATACTCTTTTTTAAAAGCTGAGAAAAAGAAAACAGTGATTGAAAACAATGGCATACAAGATGTATTTTAAAATGTAGGATGGATTTAGAACTGGCATAATAATAAGGAAGGTTCAGTGGGCCACTGAGAGCAAACAGATAGCAGTGAGCCAAGGCCTTTGGAGTCAAGTGCTGCAGCCTCGTTAGCAGAGTTGCAGCAAAATGTGGTGAGTCCAGGGTGGGATCAGCAGGAGTGAGGTTCACAGGTCTGACAGACTATTCCCAGATGCAGAGTCGGGGGGTGGTGTTGTCACTGAAGCCCCACAGGTGGGTGGATTTGGATCTAATTTTCCTTATACTTTTGATTTGGTAGGAAAATCTGTTTAACCACTCTGCTTATAAAATTAGTGCATTTCCTGTCACATACAACTGTTAGACAAGCTTTGATGGACTTCCTCATATGTGAGCAAATTTTTAGTCTCATGAAGACAGACTGCACAGCCTCTAGTCTCTGATCTTTTGTTATGCAAGCTGTGGTGTCTGCTGATTTCCAGATGAAGGAAAACTGCCTGTCTGCTTTGATCCTTGATTATGGGAATTCTAGGTCCCAAAAATAAAGTATAACAATTAGGCTGAAATTAACTTTTGTCTCTTTTAAAAGTAATTTTTTAAGTTTGTGCAAAGTTTAATTGCCTCAATTCAGCAATAACACAATAAAGCAAGCTACATTTAAGCTGCACTAAATGCCATATTCTTATTTTTCTTCCTTTATCGCTTCTTAAAAGGGTGCAGCAGAGAGGAAACTCTTATCATTTTTCTCAGGAACAATATAAATCTTTATCTGTTACTGTTTTAATGTTTATCAGTTAATTATAGATCTTTATCCATGTAATCTTTATCAATTAAGCATTCCAAATGCAAAAAGTATTAGCACATATTCAAATTGCCACACATTAATCTGTAACCCCCCTGCCAAAAGATAAAATTTTAACAGTTTTATTTTAAAAAAATGACCAAACACCATCAATATCATCATCACACTGTGATTAAAGTCCTTGATTTGCAATAGCCAAGGGACTACCAGCACTCTTAAAGCTGCCATCCTGGCACTGAAGGCATGTCGGGGGGTAGACAGGGTGAGGAGAAAGATGGTGAAGAGTGAAGGAAGCATACATTTGTGAGGAAACAATATAGCATCATCAGATAAAACAAAAAAGGCTATGCAAATATGTACTTAGCACCAGAGGAGAAAAAAAAATGCTTTGCTGTACTCAGCCTCTGTCAGAGGAGTGACAGAACAATGAGTAATTACTTAATGAGCTTAAGGAAAATGTACCAAGTAACTAATAAATAATACTTCTTAGAAATATTCACAATTAATGTTGAACTGCCCCAATCATTAAGATGCAGGTGAGAAGAAACTAAGACTGCCTACATCAATATGCATAATACTTCCTTCAGATGGTCCTACATAGGAAAAAAACGCCATTCAGTTGGTTTATAGGCAGGTACCCACCTTCAGATAGAGCACAGTGTTTGTGTGGTCCACAAAAACGCCAAGAACCCCAGATAAAGATCACAGGATCGTAATTTAGGCTGAGGGAATCTACGAGGCCCCTGGTTTAACCACTTGACATTCATGGCCATCGATGGGATCAGAGCAGTTTGTCCAGGGCTTTGTCCAGTTTGACCCTGAGAACCTCCAAAGATGGAGACTGCATAGCCTCTGTGGTCAAGCTCTTCCACTGCTTGGCTGTCCTTGGGGAAAAGGATGCTCCCTTAGGATGCAAGATCTTCAGGTTACTGGTGTTTTTAAAGTGTCTGGCATACCAGTATCCTTGTGTACACTCAGTATCTACCACATTCACAGTAAACCAAGGCAAAATGCCAGTGATGATGGCAGAGATGTCCACTGATAACATTATTCTGCTGTGGAGTTGAACCCTCATCTTCCTTGCAGGGGCAGGGAAAAGCAACTGAGTCTTGTTTGCCTGGAAGTTTTGAGTGTGAGAACAAGGGCTTGGAGTCCCCAGAACAGCTCCAGCACCTCTCCTGCTATTTGCCTTTTGTCACACTCATTGCTGTGTTCACCAGCTCCTTGCTCACTCCCTTCCAGATGAGGCATCACACATCCCTCATACTGAACCTGGTTTTGGAGGACAATCCAGAGGGAAATATGCTTCTGCCATGGCAGTGGATACAAGAAATGGCTTAAGTACCAAGAAGTAGGAGCTCAGTAATGCTCACTTGGTGGCTCATGTTGGGGGAACCAATGCTTAATGACAACAACAACTAATTATTTCACTGGTGATCACAGCATAAGCCTCCTGAAAGCCTTTTCCATTGAAACTGAATTTCTTAAGAACTAGAGGATGGTGTATATATACCCCACTGGTATATGGTTGTTATCTCTGACAGATTTTACAGAATTGTGCATTCCTTGAATTATTTCAAGCAATTAGGTTCCACAAGTTGTCTTTTAATGGTAATTTCCTCCAGAATTCAATTGATTTTTCTATCATGTCAGTTCCTATGGCTCATCAGGAGTGATAACTCTCAATCAGGAGTGATAACTGATCCCCATGGCACCACATAACTTGCAAGAGTTATCCTCTCTAGATGGCTGTGTGATCCACACCTTTGTGTATTTTAACTAATGTAAATAGCCATGCTAGAGACTGTGCAAAAAGGGCCAGGTACTGAGCAGGTTCATCTAGCTCAGTTGCAAACCCAGTACCACACTTTCCTTGATCCAGCAGCATGACTAACACATGGAGTGTCCATTTACCGAGGGAGGACCCATCTGTACTAACACAGGGCAGAAGAATTACAGGCTGCTGGAGTACAATGCACCGATGTAATTAGTTCACTTGTGGCTGGCCCCTTGATTTAACTAATTGCTCACCCACTGGCCCCAAGCTGCTCCCCTAGAAGGAAGCAGCAGATCCTGACCTGCCATGTGCATCCCAGGAGAGTGGCAGCACCATGCCCTCCCAGTCCTCTGTGGGGCCATGGGAGCAAGTGTCCCAGCCTCTGTACCCGACATCTCCTTCCAGCTAAGCTGATCCAGCAGGCATCCTTCCTCATTCCCATGTGAGGCTGACAGATCGGGCACTCTGCCAGCATCTGAGACACAATTACGGTCACACATGCTGGAAGCTGGGAGAAAATGTGTAGGATTTATTTTAATTTTGAGGGGGAAGAGAGACAGAAGAGGGACTGGAAGGCTTTTAAGACAAGGCCTCTGACAAAACAGGATTGAAAGCTATGCACCATATTTCATATAATTCATGGCTGGACTGCATGCATGTGTTATTAGTTCTCAAAACCATTGTGTATGGCTATTTCTCCATCCTCAGCAAGCTTTTCTGGCTGGGAGGCCAAAGGAATGGTTGGTACTGAGCCAAAGCAGTTTAGGAATTTTTCCTGAAGGAGGGAGGAAAAAATGTGAAGCAGAAAGCAAGGGCTCTTTAAGGGCATAACAGCCTCTGCTAATGTTTCCTAAACTTTCTGGTATCTTCCCCTCAAAACTCTCTCTTTTCATAGTGAAACCTCCCCTTCCCCTCCCGCCATTCAGGGGCAAATTTACATTGTGACAAAGTGGTCTGTGTCCCGGCCGTGCCTGACTCTCACCTTCTGGGGCAGGCATCACCCAGCGACAGGACTGCAGCAGCCAGGGATGCTCTGACAGATTCCTGGGGTCCTCACGGAGCAGCAGGAATACGCTACCACAGCTTTGACAGATGTCTTGCACTCATCTCTTCAGCTTAGGAGGGAGGTGAGGGAGGTGGAAAAACAAGGAGGAGGAGAGCTGAAAGCTTTACAAAGACTATTCAAATAGAGGCTGCCTTTTTTTTTTTTTTTTAACAAGGCGAGAAATTAAGTGGAGGAAATACTTTTGAATCAAAATGTTTATAAAGGTATAGCTTCACTTTAACCACCACTTTATTTCTCTGTCTGTCTCACACCATGTTTCCATTATTGTCAGGAGAAAGAACCGCATGCATGCCAAATCAGGTCATTCACAAATATAGAACGAACGTCTGTCATTACAGATTTACCACTCCAACAATGGCATATCCCTTCTGCCTATAAAAATCCTGATCCATTAGCAGAGCAAGCTCTCTTTGTGTCAGCCCTTTAACACTCTGGGCATCTCAACAAACTGGACATACAGCATTCCTTCAGCATGCCAGCCTATGCACTTGCTCCAAAACAATGACAGGATGTGTGGGTGATGTCCATCAACTTGGCAACAAAGCCAAATTTATTCATGCAAATATTCACAGCACGCTGAATTCTGAATGAGCTCTGTACAGATTCAGGGTAAGACCCCAACCCACACTGACCATCAGCTTCTCACCTTCTTTGGAAATGATCTAAAGTCGCTGATGCACAGAGAGAACCATGTCTCCAAGTGCGACATCTAAATATCTTTTAAATGCCTCCAGAGATGGTGACTCTACGACTTCCCTGGGCAGCCTGTTTCAGTGCTTGACAACCCTTACAGTGAAGAAATTTTTCCTAATATCCAGTTCAAACTTTGCTTGATGTAACCTGAGGCCACTGTCACCTCAGATCCACTGCAGAGTGAAGGAGAGCCCAGGTCTCCAGAGTGCCAGGTCTATGCTTTAGCTTTGGTTGCCTCGAGTGGTGTGAGTCAGCCTAATGGTGAGGTGCTTCCTCATACCTATTCAGCTTCTAGACAAACCTGTGCCCTCTAAATATTCTCTCACAAGCTGCTTTGCCATCATGGAGAATTTCAAAATGACCCTAAACCAACAACATCTGGGATTTCCTTAAAATAAAGCATTGCCTCAGTGCAAAGCCTGATTTTCCACAGTGGAACACTGTCCATTTTATGCTGGGAAAAGGGAACTGTTCACATGGGGAACTTAGAAAAGTAGAGATGAGGCTGATTTCCAGACTTCTCAGGAGCTAATCCTAAGTCTTGCTGAAGTGCCCAAAGACCTATTCATATCCCAGTATCAAGATTAATGCCCAGATGAATAACTTGGCCTCTCCCCTCTGGTCACATCAGCTACTCACAGTGATGCCCCAACTAATTTCTCACAACCATTCCTTTGGCCTCACAGTGCAATCTGATTTCCATTTTGGACCGACAAATCTCTTTCAACAAGTACCCCAGTTAGGTAAAACAAATAAATACTAATAAAAAGAGAAAATACATTGCTTTTCCAGGAAATTGGTAGTGCATTTGAATCTGTGATGTGGAGATAGCGCTGTGCATCGTACAATGCAGCTAGTCTGAAATACAAATTTTAACTTGAAAATCTCCACGGATTTATTTGCCATCATGGGGAGCAATTAGGCTTTCTCTAGTGGACAAAGCATTGCTGTTAGATTGTCACAAAAGCTAGAATCCACATTATCAAAGAGAACAGTGGATAAAGCACCTGTTTAAGGCACTGCAGTTAAACCTTTGTGGATTTGCAGTTTTATTTTAGAGCTTCAAGGGATTTTTCATTTTTCAAAGGAAAAGAAGGAAGCAAGAAGCCCAGGTAAAGTATGCATTTACTGACAACAATGAAGTTGACCATGTACAATGCTCCAGTTAAAGCTAAGCCTCTCTACAAATCACTTATAATCTAATAGGCAGACGTGCAGAATACAGAAGGGGAAGGGGGTGGGCAGAGGACTCAAGAACTTACTCAAGTTTGTTCCATTTCCTGAGGAAATCACAGGAGAATGTGGCTCTTCAGTGAGGATTGAAAGGGAATGAACAGTAGCATGGCAACTAAGGAGAGAGGCAAATATTGCACATGGAGACAGCATTACAGAAAAAGGCAAGGGAAAGCCAAATAGCCATGGTGTTGTCCGGGTAGCAATACCATGTATGGCCATGTGTGACAGAGCCCTAAGAAAGCCCTTGGGTTTCTTCCACGCCTTTCCTTCTCGTGTGCCAGGAATTAACAATGTGGTTGTTCTCATGGCTGTCCAGTGGTTCCTCAAGCTCTCCTAACAGCTGATTCATACTGAGAGACAGATTTCAGGACAGATTGTGTTTGGTAGGTCCCCACAAATCAGTAACCTCCATGAGCACAGACCATGGAGCAAGCTTGGCTCTAGGTCCAATGCTCAGTACTGGTGAGGAGGGGGCAGAAAAGCTGTAGGAATGAGCCCCAACAGGAGGCAGCGGTTAAAACACCCTGATGCTCGCCAGAGGAGAAGAGAACACGAAATACTAATTCTCTGTAGAAATTATAAGAGCAAGCCTCCTTAGGCTTATAAACCCACCATAGCTGAAGAACTCAAAGGTTGCTCTGAGGGGGAAAATTTCCCTGCATTCCTGAGGGGAAAAGTACAAACATAAGGGGAGGGGCAAAGGACAAAGCCTTCAGCTGCGTATTTGTAAGACTTGATTTTGTACTTCCATGCCAATGCCACTCTTACGTGAAAGCCTTTGAAAAGCCACTAATTTTTAGACTGCTTATCAGTATTTCTGATTAAACAACAAAATCCAGTAAACAATACTAATAAGCTGTTTAAGCCAGCTGCAGCACTGTTAGGCTTATGAATATAAACAGACAGACCACTAAACCAACCAGAGGAGATCTTCCACTGAGACAAATGGGCGCTGCCTGGAGCTGATGACAGATGGTTTTAGAGCAGGTCAGGCATGTGGTATCTATGAAGCATCTTGTATCATATGGAAAGCAAATTTTCTTTCACGCGGTTTACTCCAGATGAAGGAAAAAAATCCTTTTTGATTTTATCTCCATACCATCTTCTGATCCCCAAAGGTGACAACAAATTAGCATAATTTCTTTCTGATTCACTGTGATAACCTTCCGCAGAAACACAGGAATGGGTGGTGAAAGTCTGAAGCCTTTATTGAGAACAGACATTTTAGTTTACTTGCAAATGGTTCTGCTTATGAACAACCCTCTCAGTCTAGCATAGTCTCCCGCTCTTCATCATGTCCCTTGTAGCCCAAGGCTGTGCAAGTTAACTTTGATACTGGTGACAGATAGAGAGTGGCAACGGTGGAGAACACATCTGCATATTATCTGTATATTATACATATTATACTCACGACCCCTGGCCACTCTGCCCTGGCACCATCACTGAAAGGACACTTTCTAGCTGTGGGTGTCTTTGCAGCACGCTGAGAGAGTGTTTGGCAAAGCAAAATTCTGTGTTGGTAAGTTATGAGATATCTGTTTGGTAGGAACTGGAAAGGAGATCCCTAACTCATTTCAGATGCTAATGAAGTTCAGCCAGTATTAGCCTAGGTCAGCGATGAACTCCTGACCTGGAGGGGAAAGACTCTGCTGCTGGTTTGCAATCCCTCGAGCTGCTCAATCCCATGATAATGTCATTTCTGAAACAGCGCCAATGGAGCATAAAAGCAGCAGGCAGGACAGAAGGCATCAAATGCTAATAGCCACTCCTTAACAGAAGAAAGAGTCTAATCCCTGGCTTTGAAAAGCACTCAGCCCCCACATGCTAAAAAGAGGCATGTGGGAGAGCTCTACCCCGAGTGTGCCAGAGGACGTGGGACAGCAGATGCACATGTACCTGCGAATATACTTTTTCTGAATGCATGAGGAAACCTTATGTTCCCAGGCTTCCCAAGGCACAATTAAACCAGACCTTTATTTCAAGGGCACTGCCAAATAAGTTGCTTCTTTGAACTTGACCCAATCAGGAATTGAAAACACGGAAAAGAAAATAGGAGCAAGCAACCGGATGGGGCTCTGCAAGAGAATTCAAGTCTGACAGATTTATGGAAGCCTTGTTTCCATATGGATCAGTACTGCTGCCTCCAGAGCTCCAGCAGCAGCAATCAATGAAAACAATGCTAGCTCCGGCGGATGTCTGCATGGTGAAAAAAACCCCTCATATATATGTTTTTACACAGAAGCTAAGAAAATAGAAGTGCAGAACTCTGGTGGCTTCCTTGTTCGTTTGCCACAGCTGGCATCCCACGCAGGGGGACACAGGGCTCTGCTCTGATGTACAGCTGCACTGGTGGGAGGAATCAAAAGAGTGTGCTGATTTACCAAGTTATGAAATGGTGACACACTCTGCATGGAAATGAAAGGAAGTATATCCATGCAGGCAGCGAGAGCAAGGCTCTGGGGGTCGGGTGGGAAAGCCAGCATCATTAGATGTATGGTCACACAATTACAAAGTCAAAAGGATTTACATGGAGGGTGAGAACTCGTGTCCTACTGTTGCATAAATATCAAGCTGTCTGTAACCCTATTACGCTTAAACACCTGGTAGTGATTGCAGTAATGAAACACACTACTGTCTCCATAAATCCCTCTCTGTGAGTGTATACATACACTTACATACCTCTGCTAATTATAGATCTGCAGCAAATAACGGAGATGAGGCTAAAGTTGAGTGTGGAACAAATTCTGATGACATCAGTGGGTCAAATACTGAGAATGAAGCTGGAAAGGACCATGGTGTTCCCCTCTGTCATCCATGCCTGGGGGGGATAAATTGCAGCCAAAACCAGGCGTGGCCTGTTCTCTTCCTCCATTTGCCCTTTCCTGAACTGAGCATCTGCAAGCTTCGAAGAGGAAGGAAATTTTGTTTCTACAGGTTGGTCTGCTGAGTAAGAGGGAAAATTTGCAACTGAAGCAGAAGATAAAGCAAAAAAAAAAGGGTGAAACCACTTGCTTTCCTAGCAATGTAGGAAATCAAATATTAGGAAAATGCATCATCTTTGCAGGGAAAAGCACTTCCCTCTTTATCTAGATCTTTAATCGTGTCCCTATTCCCCACCCTTGGCATCTGGCCGTGTCTCATCCTGCATGAAAGGAAGTTCTGCTTCTTCCAAGAACACTTCCTCCTCCTGATTAATTCAACAGTGCATCCACAACTTTCCCTGGAGTTTTTCCACAGGAAAACTAAGCTCAGAGATAACTAGTGCATCTCTGGCTCTATATAAATTGGAAGCTGGACATCCACAGCGGATTTAGAAAGGCAGGCAAATCCACCAGTAAACAAAGCACAAGGAATGATGCATGCAACTCTAAACAGGCATTAGGAAGGTACCCAAGCATGCATTTGCTTTGCATAATGTTTTCAATATGTTACAAAATGCAAACCAAACCAGACCAAATGGACTAATAGAATTTATATCCATAGCTCTGTCAGTGATGGAAATATCAAAACCTGTGACCCATCCCACCCAGGCAGAGTACTGGCAAAAGCTGAGTGGAACATACTGAACACAGCATCTTCCACTAAGAAAAGAGCTGGTGTCTAATGACAAGGTCGATGCTCAGAGCTGGCATTGCAGCAT
>VZUA01016824.1:0-15353 GCA_013401035.1 Horornis vulcanius
TGTTTTGCCCCTTTTCTTATGTATTGTGCTACCACTGCTGAAGCAGTAAAACTCCAGCAATGATGAAATGGGGAGTGATGGAGGAGTTCTGCTACACCTTCATTTAACTTCACCTTCACTGTCTCAATTAAGAAGAAAAACTGAAACCACAGTCAGGACTTTAACCTGTCTTATCCTACCATAAAACTACATAAAGAATATCTTTAAAAATTTTCCTTTTTCTTTTCCTTATAAAATTTTCCATTGTCTACAATAAATCAACACCTGACCAAAAAAAACCAACCAAACAAAAATATATATATTTAAAAAAAAAAATTGGTGCAGCTTCTTAAGCAATACCCAGCAGCTGTAATTCTGCTTTCTGTGGAATCTGTCTCCTCCCAAAAGCAGTGACATCTTCTCTCCCCACTTTTTAAAACAGGCCAATATTTCCCCCAACTTGATGACTTGCTTCAGCTTGCTTTTCAGCTCTTCTGAAGTGTGATCCAAGTTCCCCTGGTTATGAAGGCAATCCAACAATCTCCCTCCACCACCAAGAACTAGCCCATCTCTGCAATAATCTCAACACTGTAGCAGGATTCAAGAAATTAAATTGCAGTTAGTGAATTTAAACATACTCCAGACAAAGAAGTTTACTTCACAAATGTGAATACATGAACTGTCTAGTACCTGAGCCAAGAGACATATAAATCTGGTTTTATAAAATGCAAATTAGCAGCAAAATACTACTCTTCAGCTATTTTTGAAAGCCATTGTTTTATTTGTACTGCACTCAATGACATTCCTATTAACAGCAAAGTATGTGTGCTCTGTATGGAATGTCCTCTGGCTTTCTGCTCTGTTTCTGCTTCACTTCCAGTTCTTCTTTCCTGTCCATCTCCTGTCCAGGCTCCACAATCTCCTCTGGGATTGTTCATAGATCTTTCCAAAAGCAGAAATACTTCTAAAATGCTGACTGCTAGGAAGCAGCTTCAGTCACAAATCTGCCTAAGAGTTAATCTGAATGTGGGCCTGTTTTCAACCAAGTGTGTGACAAGACTGGCACTGTAGTCATCAGATGTGTGATCAGGATATAGACACACTCTTGAAGAGCAAGCTCAGCACTGATTTTACTGTTTTACCTATAGTCCATCAATGCTGTAGCTGCTGGAAACACCAAGACAACACAATCCACTCTTTGACAAGGCAAGTCATTACAGTCAGGAGCTGGGAAGACCTTTCTATGCCTTTATGCAAAGCCAGGTGATTCATGCAACCTCAAACAGAACTGTAGAAGGGAAACGATTGAAGTTAATCACGCTCAGCAGTAGCTTTTTAAGCACTTCATCACTGATGTTTTTTTTTTAAAAGGTCATATAGATATTTCCCTAATAGCATTGAGGTTACTCTTGACAAACTCACATTCACAGTCTCCTGCCCCAGCCACAACGATGTGATAAATCAGCACAGGTCTGAATTATCTCCTCTAAATAGCAGCTTACACAGGTAAGACTTATTCAGATCTAACTTACCTACATATATTACAAATGCAAGTTATTAAGGCAAGGGCCAGATTTGCTCTCAGATTGAACAGCTGTGTCTGACAATGTGAAATCAACTTAAATAACCAGATGGCACACACCAAGTCCACATATATAGAAAAGACAAAGCAATAGGATATTTATTTCCAACCTTGAAAAAGATAATCCCAAACTAAACTAAGAAAAACAATCACAAACTAAATAAGAAAGTATTTTAATGCCTTTTTTTGATTTAAAATGCCTTTGTTTTAGGCAAACAGATTAAGTCAAAAAGTAAGCTCAGCTGAGTTGTGCAATGATTCCATTAACTTTGCAACCAAGCTTTAAATTCAATGCCCTTGTCTGGATTTCCCTGCTGCAGGGGAAAATGTACCTTGAAAGGTCTGTACTTTACATTACCAGAGCCAATGAGTAAAAGCCTCACAACTAAACTTCTACAACTAATAGCATAAGAAACTAAACAAGCTAGCATATTGCAAAAATTCCTCTGATAACTTTTTAATGATTAACCTCCTACTCACAGGTTCACAGCCCTCCACACTTGTTCTCCCGTGCATTCAATTAACAGCTGCTTTGAACAAGTTAAATAGAATCTTAATATGTTTTCTGCATGTACCAATAAAGCAACCCAGCATCCCTGCTCACTGCCTCACAGAATGAAGAGAACATTAATTACTGCGCAGTTTTATTCAACTCCTTTTCCTTATGCCCATTTTTACCCTGGAGAACTCCTCGAACTAAGATTAATTTTTTTGTTTAAACTGCATATCATGGTCACCCAGCAAGGAAAGTGCAGCTATTTTTAAATTGCTGCCCTACTGTCAGAATGCCCTCATCTCCTGCACAAGGTGTTATATTCTAAACAGAAAAGACTAAATCAAAGCAACTCATCATAATATGGCCAGCTCTGGGACCAGGGGTAATTTTTCTGCCATGCAAAGTCTTTATTGTGTGTAAAGTATGTCCCCCTCCAAGTGAACTGAAAGGATGATTTTCAAAGCTGAAACAAATGACAACCTAGGGATTGCATTTCAGTGGGTCACAGCCCCACTCTAGGTGGAATACACTTAAACACGCAAATAATCCCTCTTGTCAAATGTTCCTAATTGGTGCCTGATGTGTGGTGTCCTGAGGAAAGGAGCTCAGCAAACAAAAAGTGTTGCAAGCACAGAAAATATTGAGTGGGGGAAGGAACCTGTGACAGTAATGTATCACTGGCTCTCCAGAAAGCTGTTACTTAAGCAACAAAATACTTTATCTTAGACAAATGCTGTATATGAAACAGATGCTTTTGCTACTGTGGCAATGCCACAGCAGCAGAAGAGGATGACACTTGATTCGTCTCCAGCTGCACCACAGGGTGGGAACACCCTCACCCACAGGACCAGCAGCGAGTGCTGCTAGGGTTTCAGGCTGCAAATTTCAAAAAGAGATACGAGCTCCTGGACAAACCCAGGCATATTTTACAACTGGCAAGCATATGTTGACCTGTAACTCAAACTGAGCTGGGATTCTCTGAGAGGTTTCAGTTCTTTTGTTTAGATTTGACATCCTGCTCTTTACTAATATCGTGAGGATGCCAAAGAAGATTTAGTTCTAAATCTTGGCAGATTTAGATTCGGTTTGCTTAGAAAACAAGGCTAGATTATCCGCCACTAGTAATATATGCATCACTATGAAGAAAGTATCAATAATATCAAGCTCAGTCAAGGGCATTATGTCCTGGGGAAGACTTCTAGATGGCAAAAAGAGAAAAGAGAAAAAGCTTTTAGCTCAAAAATTGATTTGAATGTGTACCTCAAAATTCATGTTTTATACTTAGAGGTGCATCATGGAAGAAAAAGGATTCGGGCCGCTTACTGCATCAACAATAACACTGATCAGGCTTTGGAAGGGTAAGAAGCAGCTATGTGGTGACCTCATTAAAAGCAACAATATTTAACCCATTTATATCAACATTAACAGAATATTTCACTGGGTTCCTTTGTGACTGCACTGCCATAAATTATGGATTTCCGGTCCCCTAATTCTTGACATTTGGCCTTGACTGTTCACATTGAATCACTGGAATTGGAGGTGAATCAATGGACACAAGGAGAGAATTCAGTCCTTTCCATTTCAAACACTTCTAAAACAGGAGTTTTGTGAGGTTTTTATCTTCTTTTCTTCCTGTTAGAGCTGGCATTAATACATGGGAGTTGCTGTTTCACGTTCAGACTCAGTGTTTATTATTTCTTATCTATAGTACAGCCTCATGAGTGGTGAGCTCTAACTAACAAGGCAGAAAATGGAGCACCTCTAACTCTTTCCTTTTTAAAAAGGACTTTTAAGCGCTAATTACCCAATAATGAGCTGACACCTACATTATTTATATTTTTGACCCAATAATTGACCACCCAAGCCTTGCAATGCAGACCTTTTACAACCAATTAGAAAAAACCCACCCGAAACCAAGAAGAAGAAGGTGAAGAAGGACTTAGACAACACCTTAAATCCTCCATATTGTCCCATATCTATTACTATATACTAAAATATTAAACCTAAGTTTTCCACCCTGTGAGATCACACAATTCTATTCAAACCACACACCCACAACCCCATTGTTATCACTCAACTTCGGAAGCCTGTTCCATGGCCTCAGGTCAAATGTAGTGCTTGCTTGAGGGTTGGTGCCTCTTAGCACAGAAAGCCTAAAATCCTTAATTTCCAGAATTCCAACAGACTTTAACACTTCCTTGTGTTGCCTCCCATCCACAAAAGCACGGGGGAGATTCCAACAAAGCACTTGGGAGACACAAAACCGCCATTCCTCCCGACACCTCCGTGAGCACAGAACCTGAAATACTCCGGGGAAATTCATATCCATGCACTGATATGAAGTCATACAAATATTGGCCTGGGTTGCCAAGGGTGTTTAGCTCCCTACCTGTCGGCGTCGCCGAGCCCCAGGGCCGTGCTGCGCTGCAGCGTCTCCCGCACCGTGGCCATGCCGTCGGGCAGCCGGTTCAGCCGCCGCGTGTACAGCCCCAGCCCGCCGTCCGTCAGGTACCTGGCAACAAAATGCCATGTTCAGTAAAAAATCCACATGTTATCGCAGCACCTAGGTTGCAGTTTCCCTGTTTTTAAGTCGAGGGTGTTACACGGAATTAGAAGCCAGGAAAACATTGTTCTTGGTTAGATCGGAGNAAAACAATCAAAACTTCAAATCTTTTACAAGTTAACTGCAAAAATCACATTGACTTAATCCCTAGATTTAAATTTAAAGTTAAACTTAATAAACTTAAAAGTATTCCACAACTTATAGAAATCATCATGGATGAAAAGTTTTTTGCAACGTTCTTTTGGTTCCTACATTCCACTCTGGCTGCAACTGTGACCTAGAGACACCTGCATTTAAAAATTACTATTTACTTTTACTGTTCTTAGGCATTAAGAACTGCCAGGCGTACATATGATACTTCATAAATTTTTAAGGTAGCACATTTCTTACTTTCTGGCTTAGACAAATGAAAAATTTATCTTCAGTTGAACAGGGATGATACGTGGCAGGCAGTGGCATGGAGCGAGCCCTCTGCTACCACCATCAGTTCATCAACTAATGCAGGTCTGTGTGAGCAGCACTGACAGATGAGTGAACACACCATGAAGATTTCCACACACCTGAGACTGAAATAACTCAACAAGCCCAGCACTAGGGTGGCTGTTTCCAGCACACTGCTGGACAAGCACCATACCCTGCTGAGACAGGAGCTGACAGGACTGTATCTCCTCAATCCTTCAGCCACTCTTAGCAAATCGACAGCAGGCCACAGAATAATATCCAGATACTCAGGACACTTTCCTTTGGATTTAGAAAGCACACAGCTTTCTCCCTGACAGTGAGACACCCTCACCCAGAGCAGGAAAGGAGAGATGCTCCGATGCTCCAAGCTGCAGGCAGCAGTGTCTACTGGTGAGGTCTCACTGTGCACATGGGCATTTGGGTTGTGCTTTACCCAACCCAAACTTGATTCCTACGTTTATAAAAACAGGATGGTGAGCACTTGGGAAGCCTGGCCCAATCTGCTGATTAGCATTGCAGTTCAGTGTATAAATCTGTACAGGGCCATCCCAGCAGCAACCCAGGAGTCTCTGTGGAGTCTAACAAAGAGGTTGCCAAGCCCATCAAGTCAGACACAGGAGTATTCCCCATTCAGCAGACCTGTGGGGATTCTCCCAACTCACAAACCAAGACTGTAAAAAGCACAAGGAGCAGTTGCTGCTGTAGCGTGTAGAATTAACCTTAGGTTTGGCATTCTAACTTGTGTTTGACAGTTTATAAATATTTTATCATGGAAGAATATGTTTTTTCCTTAAGCTACTAAAATAAAGGGGAAGAAGAGAAAAGTGGAGCTTCAGACCAGAGTGTTATACAAACATGCAAAGAGTATCTTGCAAAAACATCTAATGTACATACACTAATTGGTTTACTGCAGCTACTTGTCTGCACATGAAACAAGTTTCTGTATGAATACTCTTTGCACATGTGTTGGAAAATGGAGCTTCTGGCTTTGCTGTCAGATTCCTGGCATATTGGTCCTTTGATAAAAAAGATCTGTTACAGCTGAAATAGATTGTTTTTCATACCTATCACTCATAATACGTGGATAAAAATATAGCACTCTTAAGAGTCAGCCATGCTGAAATCAATGCCTTTTCACCAGCATCAGTGTATTTAATCTTCTAAACAGAAGCCCAGCAAGCTAAAAGATTAGAACACTGCAGTAGCTCAAAATGGAAACTGGTTTCAAGCACTGATAAATCTTACACGAGCCAATGGAAGCTGGATGGCTTTGGTACCTCTGGCAACTAGATCATGACACTTTTCTAAACTAGTCCATGTGAAAAAGCACAGCCATAAACGATGACTTTTACCTCCCATACCAATAAGACAAGTTTCTTACATGCCAGAACAACAGGATAGGCTTTTGTATTTTGAAACAGGTTTGTGTGATCACAGTTTGGAAGCTTTGTATCTTATTTTTATTTCACACAATATCCTCTACCCAGGAATGTTTAATTTGGAAAAGATGCCAAAACCAATGAGGCCTGAAGTCCTGCATGAAACAGCAAGGTGAAGGAAGAAGGAAAGGCACTAGCTTCTAAAGGCTCTGGAGAAAAACACATTTAAAATAAATACACTTAAAATAAATGAAAAAAATTCTCTTTACTATCCATTGGATAGTACAGAAGAGATTCAAAGCTACTGGTGCCACAAACCTCCAGCTGTTGCTTTATTTTCCTTCCTATCCAACCCTTCAAACTTCAATTGTCTTGGCTTTAAGAAACTATCTTGTGCTTATGAATACATAATTACTGCTGCAGAATTTTGTTTTATGGGAAAGGAGAATATAATGAAGACACATTTTTTTCCAAAGAAAACCTTCCAATGTTTTACACAGGGGGAAACAAGACCAAGCAAATATTATCCTGTATATAACTGTAACAGTACTCAGAGTTATTGGAATTTATTGTCCTATCACATCCACACAATGTAGAACCCAAGAATATTGTTCTCTCCTCTACAACACATTGCAGTCCAAACAACTGTACTAGGCCTAAGTGTAATTTATCTGGCTTTTCATATTAAAAATCATGACAAATTTGCACTAAAAGCCTTGCTAGCTTCATGACTGCTAAGAATTCTCCAAGCACATTCAGTGCAAAACAAACAGGACTTAGAAGTATTCTTTTACCTATCCCAAAATAAGAAAAAGTTTAAATATATGACCTGGGGAAAAGCACAGTCTCCAGACTCTGACTTTTATACAGATGGGCAAATTGTACAAAAAATTTAATTTCACAGATGCATTTTGAATGGTACCAACAGCCAGAGGGGAATGACTGCCTTTAATGAAGCTGAATATAATAATATTTAATGAATGGACAGTGATGAGGTTGGTCAAAAGGAGTTCCTGATCTTTCCAGGAATTAATGTAGAAATACTCATCACTACGGCTTTGCTCTACATCAGCAAGGAAAAAACACAACAAAACAAATTTCTGTCAATATGAAAAGACTCAGGTTAAACAAGAGCAGCATTATGCATTTCTAACACACAATTAGGACTTCTAGCCCACTTTCTAGGTGACACTTTTTTCCTATTAGAAAGTGGCTCCTTGCCCTGCATTACAGGCATAAAGTAATTTGCTTTGGACAACCTGGACCTTTAAGCTTCTCTTTTCTTTGGCCAAATACTCCCTTTCTCTGAAATTTTGAGTGCCGTAACAAGCCCTTCCAAGTGTAATATTTTTAGGGTACTTCTGATGCTGAAGTGATTTATTCCCCTTTCCTGAAAGGCACACTGAGGAAACAGGAATGGGTCATGCCAGGGATCAGCAAAATCCAGTGGTCTGAATCACTTGACTTCTGTCTGTACTCCCTACTTACTGACAGATACAGCCAGCCAACAGCGCACTTACTTTTATGGTCTGACAACTCTACCACTTCATATATATTCAATTCACTCTTTAATGCATGAATGTGAATTTTCCAAGTTTCAAAGCAGATAGCCAAGGGAAAAGCATTCTTTACTTAAGGATTAGGAAGAGAAGGAGCAGCAGGTAAATCAGCAACACACAACAGACCGGGCAAGCCTACCCTGACCTGCTCAGAGTCCTGTAGCTCCATAATCCCAATCCCACAGGTAGGAGAACAGCAACATGCCTGAAATGGGACCTGACCCTGGCAGCTCAGGTGCTCCTGCCTTCCTCTTGGTGCTTTGGATTACAGGCTGGTGTGGAAACAGCTGCCCAGGTGTCTCCTGGGCAAACAAATTGCCCAGCAACCCAAGAGCTTGAAACTTTAGGAAACAAAAAGCTTGAGGGAATTATTTCCCATATCAACATCTGCTTTGACATGAGGAAACGTTTTCTTATTGATGTAGCAGTAACACTGTTATGCTTAATGCTTTCCTTTAAATCTCTATTTTCACCAGGCTTCATCTGTCTCGTCATTACAGTCAGTTAAACGAGATCAAGAGGCTTAACAAGCTTTGGGTATCAAAGAACAAACAACTCTAACTTTGCCAGTCGCTAAAAACCCCCAGTGGAGAATTCCCCGGTGCTGTTTCTGAAATGTGCTGAATGGGATCAACACCATCCTGTTATTGCAACTATGAATACGTCCTAAATCTGACTTAAAAAGAAATGCTACCCCAACAGCTGGATGATGACAACTGCAAATTTCTCAGTTTAGTATCAATTTGATCTGCATTTTTCATCGTAACACTGGCACTACCCCATAAGGGCTTTTCCCATGTTTATATCCCCCAAAGTCTTTCCAATTACTATTCTTGCCTGACTTGAATCAGTACTTGGTAAGTATTTGATTTCTCTAGCCAGAGGGTTGGGCACAGAGCCTGTCTACAAGCCTGTGGTTGTAAATTCCATATTGATCCCTGTGAATTTCAACAGAACATTCAAGAACAGGATTAGGTCCTGAGTTTGCAGGTAAGGACTCCTAATACAATGCTCAAAACCCTATTATTAGACCAAACATTACAGTTCAGGTTCATAGAAGGGCAAACCTATTACTCAATTAATAAAATTCAATTTGGATTTAAGGTAGTCTATAATTTATAAATGAATAAACTTTTACTAAAAATCAGTAACTACTTATGATTAACAAACTAATGAATGAACTGTGAATTGTTTTGCAGATGCTTAACCCAAACATGGAGTAAGACCTGAACAAATTACTTGCAAATGACTTACTCAAAAATCCTAATCACTGCCGGAAAGGAAGAGATACCTGTTCCACTAACAGGTAAGACAGCAAAAATGAGATTATGCAAAACTTAGTAAGTATATATTAGTTTTGTAGTTTATTTAGAGAAACCTCTCACGTGTAAATGAGTAATAGCATGAACAGTGCTGCTTATTCACATTGTTCAAACCAGTCTAGAAGCAAAACAAGTTCATCCCATTAACTAATTAATGCTCAGACCTTTCTTCCATGAAATTAAAAAAAACAAAAATACCCAAAAACCCCTGAGAAATCTGCTGAAATAAGTGGCTTCTGTGAAATCAATATTCTTCTGCCTGGAGATGTATTAAAGCTGCCTGGCACATAAGTCCTTCAGCAGCCATCAAATAACAATTTTTGGGTACTGCTGTCCAAGGCTACCTTTTTTTCTATGTCTTCTCAGCTTCAAGCAGTTTGCAGGCAAGGAATTCCAAGGACAGTGCAGCCTGTAACGGAGTTGGGTGGCTGCTGCTCCTGCACATCCTTACATCCAAAACAGCTGGATGACAGAGCTTTTGAAGAAACCAGCTTCCTGTGGAATGAGCAGTCTCAGATAAACCTAGTCAAAGAGAAGCTGTCAATACTTAAAAGGATAGAAGACTGAAAGAATCTCTCATATGGCTGCAGCCATTTCTGTTCCAGAGGAGAGTCTCCAGTGTGTGATCCTCTTTCTAACATTCACTCCATCTGTCAGCCAAGGGCACCTTAACAACATATTCACCTTCACCTCAAGGAGGAGGCCTGCTCCACCACTGCTTTTAAAACTCTTTTTTAAAATCTAGTCAGTCCAGATAGACTGGGCTGGAGTCAGACTGGAAAACACTCAAGAGGTCAATCCTTTCTGGAGCCCAGGGAAACACGGGTGGAAGCTCATTACTGAAAAGAGGACGACGCTCACACCCACCAAGCACCACCACCAGGCTGCTGGCCTGAAGCCTGCTGAAGGCCACCACAATCAGGCAGCTGTTCAACGGGGCTTTGCACATGCCAATTTTGATTTCAATGCCTAAATTCTTTCTCAGAGTCCATTTCAATAGAAAATCACAGAACTAAGCTACAGGAGAAGTGATCCATTTTTCATCACCCTCTCCAATTCTGTCCAGGAGAGGAATGACCTGTGACCAAACAGGATTAAGGAAGGGGTGCAGCTTCTCCAGAGGTTCTCAGCAGCAGAGCAAGAGTAAGTCCTCAGTGACTTTGGATCATTCCCTCGTGCTCACTCTTTTCCTGCAGATGATCCACATCGACACAGTGTGAATGACTGCATCCCCCTCTACTGGCTAGCCCTGGACTGGGACACTATTTTGTCCTTTGGAAGTTGTCCCTTCACCCAAATTACAACAGTAGTTTGGCACTGATGCAGCAGTTCAAACACTGCTGAGGTGTTTATTACAGAAAGAAGCCCAAAATGGGATAACTGCAATTAAATGGTATTTTGGTAATTGTTAGCAATACGTCAGTGTGTAGAAGTAAGTGAAATTACAAAACACCACAACTATTGCATTCATTTTATTGATTAACACTACATATGACCTAACATGGGTATTTTACCATTATACTGAAAAAAAAGCTGATGTATGAGGTTATAACTCATAGGCCTATGTTGTCCTCTTATGCTGAATCACACTGCAAAAAAGGTTCTAGGAGAGCGTGTGATCTGAAATAGCACTTGGGATACATGATAAACACTGTCTTATTGATGAAGCTGACACTAGAACTACTCCTGAAGTGAGTGGAATATTTAAGAATACTTAAAACAATATACAAAATTAATAATATTCAATATGCTTGTGTAATATCCTACTCATGTCTCCTGCAAAGAACTGCAAGTACAGCTCTTGGAATAAGAATACTATCTTTATTTAAACACTGCCATAATTTTTCATTTTCATTTTTACAGCACCAAGTCATCTCTGACTTTAAATCCAAAGTCAGTGGCAACTTTGTTTGCTATAAAGTCAGAAGTTAATGTTTCCTTATTCCTTTTCATGAAAGTCAAACTTTTGAGTTTGCTTGCCTGACCCCTTCATTATTTGTGTTAATTATCCATTTACCATATATAGATACTATTCTGCAATGTTGAAAAGATCACAGTGTAGAAATAGTCAGCCCTAGCAAGATGAAAGGCAGTTCAAATAAACACTCTGCTCGAACACAGAAGAAAAATAAAATAAACCTCCTAATAAGCCTGTCATGTTCAAGTGCTAGAGCCATAAAAGGAACACAGCTTCACCATCCACTGCATTTAGCTGAAACCTTATCACTAAAAACCTATCATTTAAAGAGCAGTGTCCAGTAAATGACTAATACACTGTAACCCAAAGTGAACAGAAAATACACAGTGGCAATAACTATGGAAAGAAATAGGTCAGGAAAACCCAAAAACAAAGAGCATTGAATCAATGCACAGAGCACCCACGTTCTCACTCAGCCCAGGATTAGTTCAGGCACTCCTGATTTCCAAGCCAGCCATGAGTTACCTGGAGCAGCAACCACTCCTGCCACAGACAGCTTAGAAGGAAAGAGTTTCTCTCACTTACTGTTACCAATAACAAATTCTCATTAGCAGCAGACTGTAGAGTCCTCCTCCTCCTCCTGTGGAACCTCAGCCCTAAGGGAGGTCTGTTTTACCACCTGTGACCCTGACATCTGAAGAAAATGCATCACTGTCTGACTGGTAAACAGCACAAAACTGAGAAACAGCTGCAACAACTACCAACTACCCTTCAACTGATCCAGCGAAATCAGTCCTCAATTTCAGCTCTTTTTTGCCTCCCAACAGATGTAACTCCTAAATGTAAGCCTAGTTCAGAACTCTACTTCTTCAATGATGGTTCTGGCCCATGAGGGGCACAGTGCTTCTGGGTGAGTTTGAGACCTGAGCAGAAGCAGGGGCAAAGTCTGATTCCTCAGTCCTAAGTAGCTTGTTCTCCCTTGTAGCATCCTTCATGCACCTTCCAAATTCAGCTGCTCCCAGTGCTTGTAAAACAGTCCCCAGGGAGCACAAAGGTTTGAATAAACAATTAGCAATCATAAGCCCATGAGGATAGTGTATGCAAACACATTAAGAGGTTGTGAAAACAGAGATGTGGGATGGGAATATATATCACCATCAAATATGGGGAGATTAATAAAATGGTAAAATATATCCTCCCCACAATACCCACACTGCACCACAAGAGGTGGCTGCAAGGAGAATTTTAGCACAGTGCCCCAACCATTGTTGGAACACAGCTGGAACAGCCATGCTTCTGCAAAAAAAATGATTTTGACAAAGGTGTGTTTGCAGACTCAAAGCCATTTTCTGAGAAAACTTGTGACTAGCACTAATCAGTATATCCACACTGTTAATTCTGCATAGAAAGCTGCACACTTAAGGCAATGAAAACAGGGACAGAGGATTAATTCAATGAAAAGAAAATAATTATAAAAGGCTCTTTTTTTGGACCAACCCTGTTGCTGCATTCCAATAAGAGATGAAAAGGAAATGAACTCTACATCTCATTAGAGAAAACTGGGGCTAAGGAGACTGAGAAAAGGTAGGAATATGTATGTTAGTAGCCAGAGGGAGACTGAAGTGGACAAAAACCCTATGAACAAATGCAAAAAAATCCGTGAGAATTAACATCCCCACCTGGGACAATCTTTGGGGTAGAGAGGTGAGACAATTCTGGGCTCTGAGGTGCCACCTTCCAATAAGGCTCTGAGCCTCCAGGCCAGCCAGCCACCAAAAGGAGTGTGTTGGGGGCTCAGTCTCCAGCTCACACAAGTCCTACTCCTGTTGCTTCATCACTGGGTTTGTTTCAGACCCTGCAAAAAGGCAACTTCTTACCTTTGATCCACCCCTGCAGAACTGCTTACTTTAAGAGCTGTTCTCTGTCCCTTTGGCAAAAATACTCTTCCTTAACCCTAAGAAAGCACTCCTGGTGTCTGCCAGAGCTCTGCTTGAGCAGACTCATTAAGGGAGGCCAAACGAAACTTCCCATGACCCAGTACATTTCAGAGAAAGCACCAGGATCACAGGGCTAAACTAGTTTTTCTTGGTGATTGGATTTATTTTGGCTGTAACAAATATTTTGGCTTCCTTCCCTATCAGTTTGCCAATGAAAACACAGATCCAAGGTTTTCAGGCTCCAGGATTATAGCAATTCTGAAAAATGACAAAGTGAAACACATACCAGCTAATAAAGAGCTATTCATGCTCTAAATACCCTCTTGTGCTGCTCTGCACATAGTGTAGCTCAGCTTCTGGAAATGTTGAGCCTGTCTGCCCTAACACTGATCTTGGTGGTTTGTTCTGCAGCAAGTCATACAGATGCTTTCTTTACAAGCAACCTCTCTGATTTCTAAGCAGTTTATTATTCCTCTCCCACAAAAACACACTGCCATCCTAGTTTTTCTTACTGTTTGAATTAAACAGACATTGGGAAACATAGAACAGGCTACCAAACAATCTGTTCACACTGGAGGTGGCAATCCAGTGTCATTAGGGGTCACCAAAGGTAACAACCTTATTTTTTTATCCTTCTCCATCAATTTTGGAACACTGTTATTGCAATTTAATACTGCAATATTCCCTTCTCAAGGAATCCACTCACATGATGACCCTGCACAGACTGCAGCCCCAGGCTTGTGTGGCTGCTTGCAGCAACACTCCCTCCAAACGCCCTCAAGTGCAGCAAGGAGAGGACCCCCAAACTGCCCCTCTCCAAACCCTGTCCAAAACCTGGACATGGAGCTGCATCTTTCCAACAATGGATTGATCTATAATACAAATTCTGTCTTTGGATCTTAGTCAATGACTCCAACAGTGCTATATGAATTGATAAACCCACTCACACTATTTAGCAAAACTGACTTCTGTAGCTAAAAGCAAAAGATTTGGAAAAGAAAAATATATTTGTACACACTTCTTTTCCTAAGAACCTTGAGATCTCAATTATCAGTATGTGACTACCATGTGAGTAAAAAGTGAAAAATATCTGACTCCTTTAAAAAACAGTGGGAAAAAAAAAAGAGTCAGATACTCAGTTAAAGATGTCCCCATGCTCAGGGCCAAGGAGTGAGGTGGGGTAGTGTATATGACTCCTCTGCTATGTTAATCTTTGTTGGTACATAACTCACTGCTTTGGTGACAGAGGTACCAAATGGTAAAATCATTTTCTTACCCAGAATCTAAACACCACTCTTGTACTTTCAGACTATGGAGACTCCCAGCTTTAATCCTGCAGTATGACCAGACACAGAAAAGAAAATGTTACATAGAGATGAGCAAAGGTACAGATTTCTTTGGTTATATCATTCATAAATGTGACAGCGTTTCTATTCTTTTCTTTTCTTCAACCTGGAATCTGAATTGTATACACTAAGTAAATGTCTGCAAAGACTGGGGCTCCTCTGTGAGCAGCAGAAGGCTGAGCCGACACAGTTCTGCCAGGGGTAATTCTCAACTACCACTCAAGGTGTTTTATGGAAACCACAGTGCTTCTTAGAATTTACTTTCCTCATCTCCAGACCAAAAATACAGCCACAAATTTAAATAGAATTCATAGTCTAGAGGAAAAGCAGTAACTACTACTACAGTTACAGAAAAGTAACTATTACTACAATAAACACTACAAAATCCAGGTGCAAGTTGATTTATATGAGGAAAACACAAGGTGCTTTAGTAATTTGATGCATTATTAATGCAGCAACAGCTACTGGTGTTTTATCTGAAACAGAATTTTACACTGATTTTTGCATCAGCTACTTTACTATAGTCTTCTCTAATGAAACATGAAAAAGAAGGTGTCTGACTTTTCAGAGAGTGTGAAAATATCCAAATATTCATAATGGACAGAATTAATGGAGGCTTACAGATGGTGTAACTGAACTGCTTAATTTAATGACAAAGCAGGAGCTGGACTCCAGTAAGAGACATTATACCTTTCAAAAAAGCCAATGCCACTAGAAATATCACTAATAACAAAAAACTACAAAAAAGCAAAGGATGCAAGATGGCCAGACAGGACTGCCACAAGAAAAAAACAAAACCCAAAACAAACC
>VZUA01016825.1:0-16002 GCA_013401035.1 Horornis vulcanius
CCTTAAGAACTTTACAGTCTTTTTTAGTTCAGAGATACTTCTGTTTACGTAACCATAGGACTGGATTAGATTGCACCTTAATTTTAAAAATTTTTATAAGGTGGATGGACAGGAATAATTTTGATAATTTTGCCCCCTAGTGAAATATTTTTCCCATATGAATTATATGTTTAACAGTCCCTGCATTACTTTAGAAGAGTTCATAATAAGAAATGAATAAAGTGTCCTGTTGAATTGAGCCAAGTGGAGAAATTGACCTTGCAAATGGAGTTACCAAAATAGGGGTTTTGTGAGGACAGACAGGTATTGAGAAATGGAGACTTAAAATATCAAAGCCATATTCATTTTTTATAGGTACCATCTGAAAGATGACTTCTCCTCTGGCATCCTTTGGCACCGTGGTGTGGTGCCTTAGGTAGATCATTACTGGTGGTAATCCTCTCCATCTGAATGTTACCAGCATTTTCCAAATGGTGTTTCACAGATACTGTTGTACTGTCTTTGGTTTTTGTGTTTGCTTTAATTTTTGTTGTTTGCCTTTTTTTCCTTTGTTATCCAGGTAGAAGATGAAATGTTTTGATCTCCTTCTGTTTCTAAAATTTCCTGCCTTATTCTTGTCTTTACTACACTGAAGAAACTGAATTCCCACAATCTTAGATTCACTTTGGAACTGCAAGTCTTTCTGACATTGCTGTGTGTTTCTTTGCAGATACAGGCTGTATTACGTTGTCCCAATATATTCTGCTGGATCCCATTCTAATGTTCTTTCTCATGGGAGCTGTTCTGAGTATGGTGAAATGTAACAGCTGTGCAGACAGGTAAGATAAGGATGATAATTTTGTTAAACTATGGGTATTTAACTTTCACACAGTTAAAGTAATAGCTGCCATTGGTGATGTGTGAATGGCTGAAATGAGATTATTTCAGGAAATTTGAAGGTGAAAATGACTGTTGGTAGCAGTGAGAAATTTTTTACTATGAGGGGTTGTGTAGTTAGGGAGAAAGTATTGTGACTGGAATACACCAACTTACGTGTGGCTGTAAGCACCTATAAAAATCCTGCTGTCTGAGGTAAATAGTGTAATTTGTTTGGTTTAGAGAAATGGCTACAATAACTTAGAGGGATACAGCCAGGATGACTCTGAATAAAGTTGTCAAGTTGCTAAGGACATTTGCTATAGACCCATCCAGGGAGGGTGGTGGTTTATAGGTGTTGGGGTATGTCAGAAGGCTTCCTTCTGGCTGGGCTGCACAGAGTAGTTTCCTTGAAATGCATCCCAAATTCAAAGACATAAAAAGTAGAAATTCTGTGTTATATATCAGCAGTCTTTATTTCATGAAACATTCAAGAACTGATCCTCTCAATCTTAGTGTGTCTACAGTTCATGTGGCTGAAATGCAGTCTGCAGCATCATGTACAGCTATCCAAGGCCATCCTTACCTACAGCACATTCTCAGGGAATGTGAGCACTAAATTACAGAGCAGTGCTTGATCAGCTCTGTGTGCCTTGACCTGAATTTATTTTTCGTATCTTAGAACTAATCCTGTTGTCAAAGTAGTTGATATTCTGCAAGTTAAAAGCCAACTCTAGCTATCGTGTTGCTTTGCAGGTCACGGGGATTTTATCTAGTTGAAATAAAAGTGTCAAGACGTTAGGAATCAGAAGGAAAAAGGTTTTTAATTCTGCTGTAATTTTTTATCATCTCTCTTCTATGGTTCAATTTTGTGTCAATATATAATTTGGGGTTTTTTTTGCTACAGCTTTTGTTTGTGTTTTGTATAGATGTTTTCCACTAAGGCTTCCTTGCTTTAGTAAGGGTGTCTGTTCTTTGCCTCTTGTTCTTCTCCATGTCCCTAAATTTCTGAGATAAGTAAGTTTGCACTTTATGGAGCAAAATTCTTGTTTCTGTTCTCAGAACTTCCATGTAGTCAGACTTTCTTCACACTAGTACTCTAACTTATACCTGATGTCTGTGTTTCCGTCCTTGAATGGGAGATCTAGGGTTGTCCCTGGCTTAAGTGTACCTGAAGCCTGTTATCAAGGCTTCACAAGCCTGTATCTGAAACCAGTATCCTTGCGTGATTATAAACAAAATGAAAAACTTGTTTTTCCACTTTTTATGGGTTCCTGAGAAGATGGACTGTAATTTTGTGGGGTAACTGATTTGTTATTTATTTTTGTGATCTCAAGCTGCCTATTCATGTAGCCGTTATTTTATTTACTGTCTTGCTCTACTGGTCCTGCAGGCCATTTTCTGCCTCCTGGTGGTTCTGGCTGAGTCTGACTGGTGTGAGCCTTGCTGGAGCAATGGGGGTAAAATTTGTTGGCCTTTTTGTAGTCCTCTTGGTTGGCCTGAACACAATCTATGACCTATGGGACTTGCTGGGGAACCTCAGCCTGTCACTGGTGAGTTTCAAAGGCTTTTCTTTACTTTAAGGGTTTCTTTGTTTTGTTTGATTTATAATTCTCCTAGTCTTTGACAACCCTGCAAGTACCCAAACAGAGATACTCTCTCTGCAGCAAAGAGGGGCGTCTGATGTGGGTGATGAAAAATGGAGGTTAAGGTTATAACGAAAAAAATATTGACAGTCTTCTGAAAAAAAACAAACACACTTATATTAGCAGGACATAATAGTATACAAACACAGCAGAAAGATGATTACCTTTTCCTGAGAGAAACTGTTACCATTCCAGTTGGCTAAATTTTCAGTCTAAGCTAAAATTGCTCATTGGGAATGGCTTTACAGTGGCCCAAAGCAAGATGTTGTCCAGCACTGTTACCTGACCTTCCAAAGAGTGTGTGCTACCTGGCAGACAGGCATGTCTTGAAGGACTTGGTTTGCGTCAGCAGCGTGAGCTCAGGCTTTGCTTTGTGAGAGTAAGAGGAGAGGGGCTGCATATCAGGAGCAACACAAGTCATAGAAGTGCTCTGCAACCTGCAGTATCCATAGCCAGTCTAGAGGATGAAGGCAGCCATAGCCTGCTTGATTTCACACACATTTAGTTCTTCTAAACCCGAAAAAATTTGGTAGTGGGTTTGAGTGTCCTGGTCTAATATATTGCATTTTATGTTTGCCAAGTGTGAAATCTGCTATTTGGAGGAACGCCTTGATGTACCATTTGCTGTCTTGCAACCAGCAAGAAGACAAAGTCTTCAGTCATATCTTTTAAAAGGTGTTCAGTTCTCCTCTTTTCTCAGCCTCTTTTGAAGCTTGAAAATTTTATTTCTTTTGCTTACTGTTTTTGTCTCATTTGTGTTATAAACAGTGGGGGCATGGGGGGACTTTTTCTATTCCTCCTGTGTTATTTGTTTTCTTTGATTAATGTGAATCAATATGGGCTGCAAAGATTCAACATTCCAGCTCCAGAGAAACACTTCTTGAGCAAAGGCAGTTAATTGCATTTGAAATAGAACAAATCCATCATGTCTAAGCTTTCTGCCAGCAGACAGCTGCACAGTGATTTCATTTGTGCTGCTGGCAGCAAAGGCAGCACATCCCTGAGTGTTAGAATATGTAAAGAAATTTACTCCAGAAGGTAGATGCTTTCTGAATAGCTATTTGGCAACGTTGGTGCTTGAGGAGAGGGGGGAAAAAAAAGGTGAGGATTAATCTCCTGAAAGCCTGAATAACTTACCTCTGCATTTGTTAGGAAGCTACTAATGATTGTTTACATGCAAATTTTTGGGGGACCGACTTGATTTCAAGAATTCTCAGATTGTCGGTCCATTGTTCTGGTTTGCTCACTGCTGTCTTTCACATGCACTTTCCTTTTTTTTGACTTTGCAATGAAGTCTTTAGTTAGAGAAAACCATTTCATGAAAATTGAAGCATATTGAGGCCTTTTTAAGTAGGAACTGGAGGTTAGTTCATGTGCCTCTCCACTGCCTATATTTGGTTATGTACCATCAATCAGCATTTTTTAAGTGTCCAGTGATTATTAAGTGTTCTGCTGAGGTACTTGAACTGAACAGCTCTTTCCTTTGTTGACTTTAGTGAGTTTTGCAATATGTTCAGCTTTTTCCATTCTTTCTGAATTAATTGGTTTGGGTACTAAGGGATGGAGAATGAATAGCTTAATGATTATATGATAGATTCATGTTAAAAAAATATGGAGAATAGCAAGTGTGTCTGCTTTTGTCTACTTTGTAGTTAGTGTGGGCATTTAGCAAACAGTTTTTGCTATTTAGTTTTTTCCTTCTTCCACTGCGATTTATTATCCCCCCTCTATTTTACATTATTTATTCTACTACCAACAGTGTCAGTAGGATGTGAAAATGTAATAGCTTCTTTGGCATCTGTTTGCAAAACACATTTTCAATTTGTTGAAATAAAATATTTCTATTGGTTGAAATAAATTATCTGAAGAACAGGTTTTGCTGCTGACTTTTCTGCATCTTCTGGCTGAGCAGCACTAGAAGTTGCAGTGTGAGAGCATTCTTGCTAAGCAAGGTGATTTCTGTAAGTGGAGCATATCTAGATCCCCAGGATGTCCCGGTTGCATTCATATTTACATAGACTTATTGGGGGAACAAATTTTCATTTTCTCTCTTGCTTAGCTTTGGTGGTTACTATTTTGGAAGCCATCTCTTTTCTGGGATTTTGGGTCAAAATGTGTACCACTGATAAATAAGTTAAGGTCCTTGCTCTCAAAGCATTTTCTATGGGGGCTGCCCAACCTCCTTTGCCAAAGTTAGGGATGCTCAGTACTTTGGAACCCTAAACTCTCCTATTGCCTGTTTTTGTCTTTTTTCCCATGACCCTAAGATTTTGAGGTACCACAGCTCCAACTTTTGGAGATATACTGCAAAGTCTGTCTCAGCTTTTACCTCTCTCTGGGCCTTCCTGAGGTAATTCTTCAGCTGGTGAGCTTTCTTGCACAGCAAGTTCCAGCTGTAGGACCGCTGCTCAGTGTCTTGTGAAATAAGGAGTGAAGTTGTTCCTGCACTGTTTGATCCAGGTTGTGTTTGTTACAGGTCATGTTTGGGAAGCATTTACTGGCTCGTGTACTCTGCCTCATCGTGCTCCCACTTGCCCTCTACACGGCTGTGTTTGCTGTTCATTTTGCAGTGTTAAATAGAAGGTATTTCACAACGTTTTCTCCAGAAGAATTACTTGTCTTTGCTTTGAATTAAAAGCTATTGGTTATATAGTACTCCACTTTCAGAGTCAGAAGCACAGCCACAGGCTGTATCTTTGTTTAATTCCCTTCCCCAACTCTTTGGCCAAGCTGGCAGTGAAATTGAATTTGAGCTTGAGACTTTCTGAAATGCCAAGCAAGTAACCTAACCAAACTTCCTGTCTGATTTTTTCCTCTTCTCTTTCTGGGACCTGAAAATGTCTCAGCTCCATTCTTTGTCTTTTTGTAATTAAAAAAAAAGTCATTGCATTCCTGAAAAATGGCTGTGATTAAAAGAGTCTGAGTGTGCCTGAAAGGAGGGCTCTTTCTGAATACTTGCAACCAAGGGATGCTTTTTACAAGGAAAGACCTAGTAAAATGGTCAAGTAATGTTTTCCATATGCAACATTAAAAAATGAGGTGAATAAGCATTTCACTGTAGAAAAAGAATAGAAAAATAAATCTGTTATTTTTCAGTTAAAGTTGACTGGTCTTACCACTAACCTCTTAGCAGAAGTAAGACTGCAGGAGCCACAGAGAACGGCTTTGTTATATCTGTCCTGACAGTGGGTCAGTTTATTTGTTGTAAGAACACCTCCAAGGACAGTTCTGATGCTTTGTGCAGTGCCAGCACGTACATTTTTGTGACCTCAAGTCCTTGCAGCTCTGGACAATTTCCTGGAAGACTGTCTCTATCTGCTGTGATTCACAACATTAGAGAAGTGTGCCTCTTAAGGGAACCGCACCCACTCTTCTTCTTCAGATACCCAGTCTGGTTTTATAATTTTTCTTCTGTAAAAACAACTTGGTAATGATGGACATTTGTATGCTGTTTAGTGTGACTTTGAATTGTCATATTCTTTGCTCTCTTTTGTAGTGGTCCTGGGGATGGTTTCTTCAGTTCAGCTTTTCAGTCCCAGCTGATTGGGAACAATCTTCATAACGTCTCCGTTCCAGAGCGTGAGTGTCCAAGTGAATAAAGCACTCTGAATGTTGTCAGTGTACATGAGAACTTGAAATGGTGTCCACATGACACAGTGCAGAGCAGTGTGAATTATGCCTTCCATGGTCAAGGCCAGATAGATCCATGCTCTTCCTCTGTGCAGTTTTATGTATTGACAGAAAGAAAAAGGCTGGAAATACCATGTTCAGTGCATGGTCACTTGCTGTTTCATCATATTCCACCTAGAGGGAAAGATGCCATTTTGAGGGGTTTGACTTGTGTGCATGCATCTTGTTATTCTTTGGTTCTGTATTGCTTGAGACAACAAAAAGGTGTTTTTCCTGTTCACCTTAGATTTGTAGGTTTTCAGATGTGGGATTTTTTTCCAAAATATTTGTAAATGGAAACTATCAACTTGTGTGACACAGTGTGCTACTGGTCCAGCTGTGTTGTATTCAGAATGCATTTTCGAATTTAGCAAAAAAAAAAGTCTCTATGGTTGTTCCCTAATCCTCAGCTTCATTAGGGACTACTGAGCCTTTAAATGGTTTAGCTTTCTGATTACTTCAGCTTTTTTCTGGCTGTTCCTGCTCCAGAGCTGTCACTGGGGGAGCATCAGGTCTGTTCTCCAAGGCTGAGTTCTCTCACTTGCGTTGAGGGGCTAGGAGGGGAGATGTCTTAAGCCAGTGTGTCAGCTCTACTATCCAATAGCTGAGCTTGCTTCCCTTCCCTTCCCTCCCTTCCCTCTTGTATTGCTGTAGGGGTCAGTAGTGTTTTAATTTGATGGTATACTCTTAGGGAAAGGTATCTCAAAGCTCTCATTATGAAATTACAAACAAAGGAGTGCCTTACCACCTCTGTTTATGTTAAAACTTAGTGGAAGAGTTTTAAGTGTTTCAGCCAAATGTTATGTAACAGTTTCACTGACTCCTTGTTAGGGATGGGAGATAAGCTTGCAATGAGCCCTGTGGAGTAATGTGTCAAATGAAAACAAACTTCCATCAAAACAATGGAGAATGCACGCCTAATCGAGCACTGTAGACTAGCTGGGGGAGATACAGGAGAGCTGCCTTATGTCTTTTTTCCTCCTTCATTCTTATGCAGATTTGGCATATGGGTCTGTGGTCACAATGAAGAACCTTCGGATGGCAGGGGGATACCTTCACTCCCACTGGCACCTCTATCCAGAGGGCATTGGGGCTCGCCAGCAGCAGGTTGGTGTGCTGTGGTAGCATTGCCTGTACTACAACTACTGACTTACTCTCTTTGCATTTAGCATTAGGGGCCAAACTGGTAGGAGCTACGTGTTTACTCAGCATCTGTTACCCTCTCAGCGCCATGGCTGTGCATGTGATTTGGAACTGACTAAAAAGGAGGCTTGAAGAGAGCCTACCACACTGCACTAGAGCAGTGACACACAGTAACAAGGCTTTGCAAGACTGCTGTCCATAAATGGAGTCCAAGAGGACTTCAGAATAGTCTTTCATAATGAAAGTTACTTGAAGGAAGGCTGTAAAACTTTGTTTAAAACAAGTACATTATCTTACAGCTTTTCTGGCTGTATATTAAAAGCAAGGAAGTAGAACTGCTGTATATTATTTTTACTCCAGCCACTGGCCTCTGTGACCTTACATGAATCCCTCTCTTTTGTGCCTTGCTTCCTTCATCTGTCACCAAAGAATTTGTAATGCTTTGCTCATTAAATTAAATACTGTACGCTTGTAAGCTAATGTAGCCATATGGAAACCATCTGAAGTAAGGGCTTCTCATTAAATGATTAAGCAATAAGTGAAAGTAGAAATCAGAAATCAATCATGTAACTATCTCTAATTAAGAAGTACAAACATTAAGTGGATTTCTTATTTTTGTCCATCATCATCAAGCTTCACAAATCTTTGCCACTTCTGCACTTTTACCAAGATGTATTCTGCAGTTTGATTATTGGTGTCTAAAAATTGCTCTGAGATCCTTGAAAGAAAATTGCCAGAGAAACACAAGTGTTTGGTTTTTAACTCCCTGCTGTCTCTGTGGCTAGGAGGAAGTTTTCAGAAGTGAAAACTTTGTCTCAGTCTTTTTTCCTGCTGATTTTTTTCTCCTGAAATTCTCCTTTTCCCCCTGAAATTTCCTCCTTTTTTTCTCCTGAAATTCCAATCAGAATTTCTAATGCTCTAGCATGACACTAATGCTTATTACAGTATATGGAGATGTCATGCTAAACTGCCTCAAGCATAGGCAAAATTGGAGTGCAGATCATGCTTTACGACACTAAAAGCAGGGAAAGGCAATTTGAAGAGGACACTAATGGGAGTTCCTTGTGGAAAGTGGGCAAGGGTGGAGATTCCCCCCTGTGCTCCCTGCCCTGGTGGTAGGACTAACAGTAGGGTTCTAGGGTAGTTTCAGGGCTCTGGAGAAGGGAATTTAGAGCTTGGAGGAGGTTTAGAAAGGAAAAAGTGATCTCTCTGCTTCCACTTTCCCCTCCTCTCCTGATGGCTTGTCCTCAAGGTATGAGGTTCTACCTCCAGCTCTCCCTTTTCCCCATTGTCAGCACTGTTTTCTCTCTCCCACCCACTGGGCCATCTGCACCCACCGAGGAGAGAGGCACTGGTGGGGCACTGGGCTAGGGTCCCACAGAGCAGGGCTTGCTGCTCTGCAAGAGGAGGGTGGGTGAAGTGAGTACAGTTCCATATGCTCTGGGGAGCAGCAGCCTGGAATAAGATGGTCTTTGTGTCCATGGTAGCGGTAGATGCAGTTGCTCTGTGTGAGGCTGAGCAGGCTGGCAAGGCTTAGCTGGGTGGCATGTGTGGCTGTAATGGATGATCCCTAAATCCTTACCTTGCCTGGATCTTTTGGCAGATATTATCACTGTTGTCACAGTCAGCCTGTTGTCATAAATCTCTACTGTCTTTAAAGCCAGTGCTGCTTCTGTCTCCTGGTTTGGATAGTGGTCAGTGATTTTTCAAGAGTTCTGGGTTGTATATCCTTTTTTTGTAGAAGGAGCCTCTGAAACTAGGTGAGAGGAGGTCAGACTGTGTTTGAAGGCTGTTTGTGCATGTGAACTGCCATGAAGTGTGGTGCTTTTGAGTATTGACTATACACTGGCAAAGAGGTGTCATCTGGGTTAAGGAGTGGCCCATAACTGGTTTCCTAGGGGGCACTGTCATAAAGGTAATCCCAAGATTTCTGTGTGGTTGGTGCATTCATTTGGGGCTTTGATTTGCTGATGTGACTGCTATCAGCAACCTTTCTCTTGTTAGGTAAAATAATTGATCCTGTCATTTCAGGTCACTGCCTACTTACATAAAGATTTGAATAACCTGTGGATCATAAAGAAACATGATTCAGATACAGGTAACAAATACCAGTAAAGTGCCTTTTATAACTGTTGCTTCTGTTTTTCACATAAATATTCTGAGTTCTTTCGAGGGCCGAGTATCCTTCATGGATATGAGGGGGAGAGGAGGAAGAAGAAGGGGAAGCTGTCTCCATCTTGATTCACATTGTGCATGTCTACTGTGGTTTTGGTTCTTCTTCAGATTGTACAGCTGAAGTAAATAAGCTTTCCTTAGCTGAAGGTTGCATTGACAATTTTTCAGCTGTGTAGGGCTGCAAATAACAGTAGAGAGGAAATTTGTCTGAACTGGGTTAATATTTTTTGCAATTTGTTATTGTGGCTAAGAGTCTTAGGAAAGCTGGGTCCTGTTACAATCTGGTGCATTGTGTTTGACAGATTTTTGTGGATGATTACTTGGGAGAAGATAAGAGTACTGAATGTGATGATCTGTGGTTTGTACAGAAAGCTGTTGGTTTAGATTATGTAGTGTATGTAGCTGAGGCATGCTTGGTCTGGCAGTTTCCTTTTTTTTTACCTGCCGCACGTCTTTATAAAAATTAACAAGAATTGATTGTCTAAAAAGCAAAAAAATGTACATAATGTAGATATATAATAAAAATTGTAATGAGTGTTGCAAGAGTCATTTGTAGTTCACATTCTTTGCAGTAGCTCTCAGGGTTAGAGTCTAGAACAATGTTTTACACCAGGCTTAGAGTCAGCACAACTTTGCTTTATTATCTACTTGAGGCACGAGCATCAGCAAGAAACTTGCTAAGACCCTGGTAAGTTTGTCAGTGCATTGATATGATTAGATTGTCTTCCTTCAGCAGATCTGTCTGACCCCTCAAGCCCTGTGGAGTTTGTGAGGCATGGAGATATTATTCGTCTGGAACATAAAGAGTAAGGATTATTTCTGGGATTCAAAGAGATTGTGTGATTGAATAGAATTGGTGGGAGACTTGTCCTGCAGGAGACTGTGCTTAGACCAGCACAAGCAGGCTGTGTGACAGAGGTATCCATATATCTGAATTTCCGGTGTGAGGTTTGTAGAGTTTTTCTTCTCTAGTTTATGCTTTGAAAAGTGTCTATTAAATGAGAAGCTTTTAAGAGAACACAACTTTATTAGAACTACCTACCTAAGCAGCAAGGAGATTTGTTCATTTTTGTAAAGTGCAATAATCAGGGTAATTCTTCCAGAGAAGCAATTTCAAAACCCTCATTCTGTTGCCTGTCTCCATGCTGAATTTTCAAGACAAATAGAATACAGGGTCTTTTTGTTAGTGTACTGCAAGTATCCTGTTCCTGTGTTCATAGGCAGTATCTGCCCACCGAAGTTCTCAACACCGCTGAGTTCATAGCAGTTAAACACTTTAAATGAAAATGGAACCTGGTCCCTTCCATTTCTGCAGGGAATACCTAAGAGGAAGCAGTGGAACCGTAATGACTTGATATTTAGTCTCTGTCTAGTCTAATGTCACTGTGCCAAAATGCTCTGTGCTTTCACAGCTTTGATTTCTTAACACAACCTCTAAACTCACTAGCCAGGGAATCACACTATATTGTATTCAGTATGGTGTGTGCACAAATCATTGCTTAGGTTTCCAAAATGATTAAAAGACTTATTTTTTTAAATTTCAAATTTGGCAGTTTACTATCAAATATATGGTAATGAGGATGATAAAATCTTGATTAGGCAAAATGGGTTAAGTCCTGATGAGGTTTCTGGCTTGGGAGTGAATCGGCAGTGCTGAGGAAGGATCCTGGCTGTGGCACATCCCACAGGACAGCAGCATCCATGCTGATACAGCCAGGCAGCAGCAGCCTGCTGGGCACTGTCCCAGTGCCTTTGGCAAGGACTGACAGGCTATGGCCAGGTTTCTCTGGTTGCCTCAGTTTGCAGACCCTGCCAGGGTTGGGAGGCTCATTGCCTGCACTGTGCTGGTGTTAAACGGTGGCCACTGATTCCCCCTAAATGGTCCAGTCTTTCCCTGCAAAAGCAAAACTGATAATCACGAAAGGTCAGGATGTTGCTTTTCTTCTTACAAGACATGTCTCTTTGTTACACTTTTACTGTTAATTAAATAAAAAACAGAGCAAACTGAAACAAATCTCTTTTCCTTTTAGAAGTGGTGGATTGTAGTTTGAGGGTTGGATTTATTCATGCTGTCGTCCTTTTCTGTCACTGCCCAGCGTGGCATAAGCTCAGAGTCACATGCTGGGAAGTGACAGTTTCACTCCATGTCCCCCATCCCGTTAAGGCTGCATCCCTCTGTGCCCTCAGCTGGAATTCAATGGTTAGAGTACTGCCAGATCTCTGAATGGCTCAAACCAATATTTTTATTACAAATTGACAAGGTTCAAAGATTTGACTTTTAATTTCATTTCAGAACTTCTAGAAATCTGCACAGTCACCAGCACGAGGCTCCTCTGACAAGGAAGCATTTTCAGGTCACTGGCTATGGAATAGTAAGTGAAGGCAAGATAAAACAAAAGCTTCTTCTTTTGGGAAGAGTTCATATCATGTCAAGGGAATTTATTGTTGCTTTTTTTAGTTTGTTAGCCAGGATGATGGATGGACATTTGCCATCCTCAAGGAGAAGAACTGATGTAGTATGAAATGCCTTATCTCACGTTTAGGGTCTATTTAACATGAACACAGATAAAAAAATAATTTAAACTTTTACTGTCAGTCTAGCTTTGGCAGCATTCAACTCCAGAAATGACAAACTGAGCAACCTTGAAGTTGCTCTGACAAGTATTATTTTATGTATTTGGTCTTGTCACATAGGCAATTGTTTTTTTGACAGAATGATGACAGAATTTTGAATCACAAAGATGAAATATGCTTTGAGGGCTAGATTTCTAAATGCAAAGATCTGTCGCCTAAACCCCTTTTGTGAAGCAGCCAAGTTGCCGGTGTTTATGCTCCAACTCTGAGCTACAGTCAAGGATTAATTGAAAGCAAACAAAATTAAGGTTGGCAAGATTGAGATATATTTGCAAGTGGTTGCTTATGTCTAGAATGATGTCTTCCTGATGGAGAATCTCTTCTGTGAAGTGTGAGTGAGGCTGGTCTGGGCTAGTTCTTTTAGCTTTGCACCCAGTGGAGTTTCAGAATTTCCTATCTGCAGTGCTTCAGTTCTGTGTATCTTCTAGTTTGGTCATTCTTTAGTTTCCTTTTCTGTTTTTGTAATTTTTTTTCCTCTAATGCTATGTTTGCATGATAGAATGGAACAGGAGACTCCAATGACTTCTGGCGGATTGAAGTGGTTGGCAGAACAAGTGGGAAGCTCATCAAAGTCCTGCGGAGTCAGGTCCGGCTAACCCATGTGGCCACGGGGTGTATATTGGGATCTTCTGGAAAGACTCTGCCAAAATGGTGAATAGTTTGTAATCCCCATCTACCCCTGCAGGGCCTTGAGCTGACATGTTCCTTTACTCAGTGGTACTTTTAGACTAAGCAATAACTACATTTCTTCTGTTTCTTTAAAAGAATAAAAATGTAACTAGCAGGTACTAAAAATACCACCAGAGGGGGAGATCTGGGTTAGAATTATGCAGTCTGTTACAGTGAAGGTACTTGACTCTGAAAAATATTATCTCTTACTATGAGAGTGGCATGGACATAGATCTTGTCATCTGGTAAGGCCAGGAGGGGATGACAGACGTGTTATTTAACCTGTTATTTATCCTTGGGGTTTGTAAAAATCTCTGGAAACTGTTCTGTACCACAGTCTTCAAAATTAGTATTAATTTACCTTGTGATTAGAAGACCTTTGCCATCTTTGCATGCAGCATCTGAAGCGAGGCAGTGGTTACAAACTGCTGTTAGCACGAGTCGGGATTTTATATGTCCTTGAATTACACATCTTCATCATTCAAATGAGGTGTATGCAGAGACATCCAGGCTGATGCCATGCAAGCTGCCCTGTCTGTAAAGCTGCACCATGTGGGATGGATCCTGAGGCAGAGGCTGTGCACTCCTGTTGCTGCTGTTTCATGAGCTGCCTCCCTTTCTGCTGTTCTAGGTTTCCCTTCACTGTGTTGTGGTAAAACCAGATTCTAAGGAATCCTGTGGATGCTGAATTATAGAGCTGGCAGGTACCTCTGGCAACTGCTTGGCCAGGAGTGCAAATGCCACTTAGACATCACCATGAAACTGGGCTCATGGCTACATAATGTGTTCAGTTTAAAAAAAAAGCCAGTCTCCATCAAGAACATCCAAAAACCATTGTGAATTGTTGGGTTTTTTTCCCCATTAACGATTTACTATGTGAATGGAAGTTATTGCCACAAAATATTGATGATAGAAACAGCTGAGGGGAAAAATACTTGTTAACTCCAAATAAGGATGGTTAGAGTATACTGGATTTTTATTTTTTTTTTTTATTTAATGGGTAGTAATCACTGTGCTTCAGAGAATTTAATGGTAATTATTTAATGGATTACTTAATTTGTGAAATTTGCTAAGTGGTGATTGATAGAAAATTTCCTATTAATGTCATATTACTGCCAGATTTGGTGCACTTTCTCCCAAAATCTTTGATGTTACCTGCTAGACACAGGGTGACAGATTAAAGAACAGTTATTAGTATCCTCTAAGGTAATTGTTTTGTTTCTGTAATACAGTTTGTATAGATACGGATTGACTTAGATTCATGATGGTGATTTTCTTTGGAAAGACTATAAGGGTTGAATTGGAAGTAGTTTCTTGTTGGTAAGGTGCATAATTTTCAAAAATCCCACATATCCACCTAGGGCTTTTTAGGTGAGAAAGTGAGAAATGTGGTTCACATTTCTCACTGCGAACCGTAGAATTGATGTCAGCTGCCTTGCAGATCTGTTTTGCTTTTTACGTGGTTTTTACGGCACGTAAGAATGCAACTGCTGAAGCATTATGGAGAAGTATAAAGCTAAATGGGGAAAAACTAAACACAAAATGGAAATATGGAGTGTTCATGTGGAGTGGTGGTGAACTGTTCTGCTGATCCGCAGGGGCTGGGAACAAGTAGAAGTCACCTGCACACCATACTTGAAGGAGACACCCAATTCCCTCTGGAACTTTGAAGATCATATTAACCCTAAATGTAAGTAATTGATTTCCTTTTTTGAATTGAGAGTGCATCTTGGCTTGCAGTTAAAGGAAGGGATGAGCTATCAGATAGCACTAATTGGCATTCTGCATTTGAAATGTATGTGTTTGTTCCCAGCTTAAGTGCAAACTTGCTGAACTTGAGTATGTGCAGGGATTCAGAGTCCTTTTCTATTTCACTGTTTTGTACTGGAAGCTGGTGATAATACTTGAAGTGTGGTGGAAGTATAAAGATTTTTTAAGGATTTTGAGACTAATGTATTACAAAAGTGTGAAGCACTCCAGAACAGGCTGTTATTTCTATCATTGTTTAATTGAAAATCGTCATTTATATGAGTATATTGTATATATTTCAACAATTTTTAAAAAAAGCTTTGATCCAGTCTGTTCCGGTGTATTTTTTTTCCTTCTCCTACTGGGGGTGTGCTAAATGATGACTTTGCAGTACCATCAAGAAATAAATAGTGTGTGACAGAGATCTAAGTTTGCCTGTAATGACAGGTGGGCCTTGCAGCCTCATCCAGGAGTTACGTATGTTTCACGGGCTCATCTGGCCCAGGTTGTTCAACACAATTTTTATCCCATGAATTTCAGGTGACTGGGCTGAGTTCTGAGTTATTAAAACACTTACTGTTCTTCCTCCTGTGAGAGCAACTGTATGCAAACGAAAAGAGAGAAATCCTGGGCTGTTGACTTGGTAGAATTTCCTCTTCTGTTGTAATGCATCTTACATTCCCATACTTATGGCTCATTTACAGATAAACAGCAGCCTATGAAGAGTATGCCTCTAATTTCAGGCGGAAATAAAAATCTATTTATTTCATGAACTTTTATATATTTCTGTTGCTCCTGGAAATAAAGGAGGATATTTAGAAGTACAACAGTTGTAAAGTTCACTGGGGGATACTTCTGACTGGAAGTCACTGTGTTTAGAGTGTGAATGAGCTGCATAGAGAATTAAAAGAGGTTCTGGAAGCAGATTTGTTGTAGGAGGGGAGAGTTTAGTTTATTATGAAAAAGGCAAATAAAAGTAAACCATACAAACTTCCAATCTATTTCTCTCTATTTTTTTTTCTTTTATTTTTTTTTCCTGAAGTGCCCAATATCAGCCTGGATGTTTTGAAGCCTTCTTTTGCAGAAATTCTGCTAGAATCTCACATGGTTATGATCCGGGTAGGATATCACTGATTCCAGATTATCCTTTTCTTCCTCCTCTCTCTTGCATTCAAAAAGAAATAGCACTTCCTGAGAGATCTAGGTGATGGCTGCAAGCTAGGGCAGAATTTGCATGCCCAAGCAACCTACTTGAATTTATACTTAGAAGAAAGGATGGTCTTGGAGCTAAATCTTCCAAGTCCAAGTTTGGAAGCCTTGGGCTTAATGCCTGGCTCTGCTGTTGATGTGATCTAGCTACAGCCTATTATGTAATGTTTTCCCTACCTTCCTGTAAGGCTAGAGAGGAAAATTAGTATATGTGAGGCAGGAGGATATTACTGTGGTCAAAACCAGGAAAATC
>VZUA01016837.1:0-16735 GCA_013401035.1 Horornis vulcanius
AAATGAACTGGATTCTTTCTTTTCCCCCGGACCTCGCTGCCTGTCAATATAAAGCTTGAAGTTCATCTGCATGCAAGACTATGAATAGGGATGAGGTGTAATAGTTGCATTTATTACTCCTCAGTGAGCCAGTAACAAGATGTAAATGATCTGATATATTAATCTAAACCGTGGCTTGGCTTAGAGAGCAGTCAATAGAACAAAACTCTGCTCTGTCAGGCTGTTTCTGTGGGGGAGACTTGACAGTGTAATAAGCCTTATTTTATAAGCTCAATATTAATTGGATTTGCATCCTCTGGCTGGCTTCCTTTGGTCTCTGACTGATCCTTCTTTTGACTTTGGAATCACTAACTTTGATCTGTTATTTCTTAAGCAAAACCGGACAGCCAGAGCCTGGGTTGCTGTATGGAGAGGTGGCTGTTGAAAAAGATGAGGAATCTCCTCAGCTTCTGCCATGGCCTCAAGTAGGGATAAACTGAGTCCCACACAGGAAAAAAGCTCTAAAGGCCTCTTAACAAAAAGCAAATTGTGTGTGATTTGTTCTTTTCTAACACCTACCTAGGGTGGTAATGTTGCTCCTGTGAGGACTAGGGGAAGGAGAGGTGCCTGGGAATAGAAGAGAGATCCAGGGAAGCACAGGGATTTGTCACATTTTACAGGTTTTATGGAGGCTAGTTATCATCTGGTAAGTCACTGTCTTACACCTTTGCTGCTCTTCTCAGGGCAATTTATTCTTTTTATCTGTACTCTGATGGAGAGAGGTATGAAGCTTTATGGTATCTCTTGACCAGCATAAAACACATTTGATGTGAGATCTCTCAGGGAACAGGCTGGAAGGGATCAGAGCAAAGTTAATTTCCAAGTTTTTTTGTGCAGAGGCAAAAGGTCAGAGGCTTTTTGGCTCTAAGCATAGGCACTCCTTCCTGGAAGCTTTTGCTTCAGCTATATGGTGCATTTGTTCAATATTCTGACACACCAGCACTTATTTGAACAACATATCTGGAGCCTTTGTTGACCCAGTTTGTCACATGCTCTTTTAAAAGCAAACTAACTCCTCAAACCCTAATCTAATGGAAGAGCAAAACCATCTACCAGGCGAGCTGTGATATTCTGGTCTGCCAGTCCAGCCTTTTCTTAATGGGTCTGGCTCCTGCCTCACCCCTGCATCCTCCTCTGTGAATGTTGTCAGGTCGTGTTCCTTGTCTGAATGTGACCCCAAGAAACCCTTGTTCTAGGCAAAAAATATTACCCTGGTCTTCAGAATAAAAGCCTGGGACAGAGATAAGCCTGGAGATGTCTCTGCAGTGAATAACCACTGCAGATCAGTGTTTGTTTCCTCCTGGTTATCAGTCATCTGTTAAGTGCATTTTAAATATTCACAGGAGTGATGTTGTACTTGCAAACAGCGCTTGTAGCCAAGCCTTGGAGCCTGTCCTGATCTCTGAATTCTCCTGAGCATGCAGAGTGATGTGGATATTTGAAAAATGGGATTTGTCACTGGGAATGTGATCTGGGTGCTTTGTAAAGGGAATTTGTGTGGGGAGAGCTTTGAGGTGGGCTGCAGAATGGCCCCCGGGAGGATTTGATGTTTATGGAGGGCTGTTTCAGTCACTTCAGATGTCACTGTGCAGCTTGGCAGAAATTGATACTGAAATAGCCTGATGCACCATGAGGTCTCTGCTGTCGGAGTGCCCGTTAGATGATGAAGCTGTTTTATCCCTGTCTGAGGGAAGGGAGCATCTTCAAAGCCCCCCTCTCTGAGCTGTTGTCAGAGCCAGCACGGATCCCATTCTCTCGTTTCCTTGCTGAAAGGAGCCGCGCGTTGGAGGAACACAGCCAAGATGCATTGTGTCTGCCCGTGGTTCCTAGCTGTTCCCTAGAAAACTAAAGCTTTCAGGAAGTGAGCCTTCCTGTCAGTTTTATTTTTATGCCATTTCACAGTTACCCCACTGGGTTTTGTGGAGCTGCTTGGGGCCTGCTGGCAGCAGCAGGGCTGAGGGGACAGCACCGACGCATGAAACGTGAAGGAAGCTTTTGGTGCAGACAACAGGTGCAAGAAGGGATGGATTTTTGTTCTTATTAACCTGCAAAACGCTTCTGTCCACAGTGAAGGCTTGGGGTAGCTCTCCAAGTAGCTCTGCTCACACAGCAGCAAGCAGCCCCTCTGTTCCCTGTGCTTTCCCAGCACTGCATTTCTGTCTGTCCTGCTGGCGGGAGCGATGCGAGCTCGCGGGCACGCGGGCTCCGCTCCGGCCGTCTGACACTTGGCTGAAATGATCTCGGTCTTCCTCTCCTCTCTCTCCTTCTCTCTTTCAGCTTGGCAGTGACATTGGCGGGGGCATTGGAGGAAGCCCGGCAGTAAGTGCCATTCCATTTTTTTCCCCAATTTCCAAAGCTGCTCAGAGCTCAGGGTTTTTCAGTGTAACCTCACCCGTTACGTGCTGGAAGGTGCTTTCTAAAGCCCGAAGATGTTTGAAAATGGATAAATGCAACTGAAACAGGTCCCCACTGATGCTGATTCGAGTCCAGCTGCCACCTGGGCTTTCCTAAGAGCAGCCAGGGCCAGAGCTGCTCACTCTCTCTGCTTAGCTCTTCTTCCTCAGAGCTTTTAGTTGGAGCACCAGCATTAACCCTGGCAGTGCCTCATCCTTGTGCAACTGCTTTAGCAGCTGAAAGGCCAAGGATGATTATCCCTTCTCACAAAGCCTGATCTGTAACCCTAACCCAGTGTCAGCACAGACTTGCCTGAGCTCAGTGCTTTCTCCTCCCAAGCCCCACATAAGATTTTTGCCTGGACATCAGGGTCAGGTGCTCTGAGCTTTCCTACTACCTGTGGTCAGCGCTGCCACTTGCCACCTCCTCTGTGCCTGTGCTTTGGGAGTGTCCTCCTGCCTACAACGCTTTCCAGGACATGGGACAGTTTCAACCTGCTTTCAAAGCAGCCTTGGCTTCAAGCTCACAGCAGCTTCTTCCAGAAAAGCATGGAAAGGGAATGAAACATGGCTTGGAGATGCAGTGGGCAGGAGGGAGTGTGCTTCCAACCCACGGCCAGAAGTGGTGTCCCCCAGAGAGCTCCAGTCCCTCTTCCCACTACTCTGTATCCAGTAATTCAGTGAGGAAGGCATACTCAGTTCTGGAGGGAGCCTTTTCAGAGACCCTTGTTATGGCTGCAGTCATCCTCTCTCCTCCTTTCCCTGTGAATCTGGCATTCCTTCCTTCCTTCAGCATGAGGGCAGAGGAGAGCTGGTGGCACAGAACACCTGTCTGTACACCCAGGCAGCCCACAGTAAGACATGGGAGATGGTTCCCTGTGGTGATCATAGCTACAAAGCCATGTCTGTGCCCTCCTGGGCCAGCCAAAACCCACCAGGCAGTTCTGGCCTGGTCACTCTGCCTGTTTCTGGGCTGCTGGCTGCTGGGGTATCCTGTTCTCCAGCATAGCATTCATCCTGGAAGAGAATTTGGGAGTGTAACTTGAGTGTGACTGTTCCATCTGAAGCTGGGCACTTAAAGGTTAACATTCCAGCTTTGGTGCCCTCATTTAAGTCCTGGGGGGGAATGATTGCCCTTCTTGCAGGAAGGTTGTCCTCTGGCAGACTCTGCTTCATGTAATGAACCTTTTGGGCCCAAGTGCTGAGAGTGCAGAGCTCTGGCTTTGGGTGGGAGTACACAACACGGTCATGACTCCCTTGCTATCTCTGGATATGCAAAATCTTGCAGATTCCAGAAGGCTGACATAGTTGGGGGAAGGTTTGAAGCATTTTCTTTTTTCCCTGGGTTTATGTAGGGTAGGTCTACAAAGCATGTTGTCTTAGGAGATACGGAGAAGAAAGATTCCTCTACAGTGGGAATAGATAACTGGAACTATAAAAAATGATGTGGAAGCTTGGTTGAGGTGACAGCCGAGTATAGGGATTAGCTGCCAAGAGCTTTGGAATTCAAATGCATAATTTAGCACTATTGATAAATCAGTGGGGAAGCTGCAAATGGCTTTAAAATATTTAGGATATTGCCCGAGTTCATGGTTTATTTAATAAGCCGTGCTCACACGTGATGTTAATGATTGCCTGTTCTTTCTGACTCCTCCAGGTGGGACAGACTTACATTCCCACTGCTGTGCCAGCTGCCTTTGCCCCTTCTCCCACCCCAACAGCTGTCAACACTGGACTCAACGATCTCTTCGAGCTTTCGCCTGGCATAGGGATGGCTCCTGGAGGATATGTGGCTCCCAAGTCTGTACGTAAGGAAAAACAATCATCCCCAGTTCCTTGCCTTCCCTTGAGCTGCAAATCTGACATTGCTCACTTGTCCCATTTGTTGTGGGTTTCTGGTGCTAAAACTTCAACTCAGTCCCATTAGGGGTGCCCTGGGTTTTTCCCAAGTAGTGTAACCACGTGTTGGAAACCACGTTAGTTACTAGTTACAGACTTGTGGCATTTTAACAGTTCCCTCATTTTACCTGTGACAGTATTTCTCTAAAGAATGGCTTAGGTAAGATCCAAGACTTTCAGTTGTGTCAGAGCAGCTCTTCTGCAGACCTACTTCTTAACAATCTTCTCCAGGAAAGTGAGGGCAGGACAGAATTTGCAACAACTTTCCTAGCAGGTTTGTTTATTTGGAGGAATCCAATGTGACAGTGGAGGTAAAATCATGTGATTGGGATGATAGTGCCGCAGTGGAATGCAGAGAAATGTTCTGTCAGAGGTTTTGGATGAGGCATGGAGTTGGGAGGGATCATGAGACACACAACATGGTTCTGGAAACTGGCTGTGGAGCAGCCACAGGGAGCTCAGGCTCCTGAAAGGGAATAAACAACAATTAGCACTCAATTAGCACTCCGTGGATGGATAATTTTAAACCATCCTCTGAAATCAAGGATCTCAAGGTACTGCAGACCATACTCAAACTTTTTGGTCCTTGCAATTTTTGCACCTTATACTAAAAAACCCACAGTAATTTTGAGCTAAGTACTGCCTCATTTTGCTCCACTCAGATCTGAGTCTGGGTTTTTCCCACAGAGGTGATTTGGGTATCCAGAACCCAACAGATGATAGTGTCAGCCCTGTCATTTTATTTGGTTCAAACTTTAGTATTGTCCTGCTTCTAATAGCCCAACCAGCCCTTGGAGAAGTCCAGCAGCAGACTGGGTGAGTCTCACGTTGGTGTGATGGACACAAGCTGCCCCTGCTCTTGTGCACACTAATGCTGTAGTAATTTGATTTCCTCCCTGAGTGCTGTGAACAAATATGGATTAGGAGCAGCAAGCTTATTCCTCAGTGGTGAGCTCCATCCTTTCAACACCCTGTGTCCCACCTTCCCTGTAGTGTTTCTTTAGCCTTTGTGGGCTCAATGTGCCAATGTAGATGGATTTCTGAGCTCAGGACTTCTGTTTATTGGAAAACTCTGAATGTTTGTTATCTTCAGGCCAGGCTGCTCACGCTGAATGACATCTCTTGTGTTCAAGGTTTGGCTGCCTGCAGTGAAGGCTAAAGGATTGGAGATCTCAGGCACATTCAGCCACAGGCAGGGACACATCTACATGGAGATGAGCTTTACCAATAAGGCTTTGCAGCACATGACTGACTTTGCCATTCAGTTCAATAAGAACAGGTAAGAAATAGTCAGCAATGCACTGTGTTCAACAGATTGAGCACTCCTGGGAAAAGGAGTTTGTGCCTGCACTGCTAAATTGAAGGAGGGCTTGTACTTAGGTGTATAATGCAGACATGGAAATAGCTTGGATAATACAGCCTGACCTCTCCATCACACCAAAATTGTGTGAAAGGGCTGAAAACACAGACTGATAAATCTGAGAGGAAACAAGCAGCAGGCAGTGCCTTCCTTCTCCCAGCTCTGAAGCAGCTCTGCCCCATTTAACCTTGGTGGAGTTTTTCAGCAGCCTCATGGATTGTGATGCTGGGTTTATAGCCAGTAAGTGCCCTGAGCAAAACAAGAGCACAAAGAGGCAGGATCTGAGCTGCACAAGTATCACCCCATGATTCCTCTGCCTCCTGACTTAATTGCTTTGCTGGCCCTCAGACTGTCTGGAAGCACAGGACTCCTTAATAAAGCGGCTTGTCACCGAAGGAGCTGCAAGTTGGGAGCCTGTGGCACATGTTCTCCCTGTAATAGGCAGCAGAACAATTCTGTCAGAAGCAGCAGCCACTTGAAGATTTAGAGCTTGGGTGATACAATTCAAATTGTTCTTGGAAACCCATCTCAGCCAAAGGACATGACATGGCAGCACAGCCACGGTGTCTTCCCACAAATACCCTTTCCAGAGAGCTTATCCTGTGATTTGCTGTGTGTTATCTTCAGCAAGGACCAGGCTACTTCTTATCAAGACTGCAAAGAGTATCTTGTGACTGACATGTTCTCTGTATTCCTTAATATCACTTCACTGGAAGAGGGTTCTCGTGCTGAACATCCACTGAAACCATCTCTTTAATGTCACTGTTAGCCTTGCAAATTCAAGATTTCTTGGGAAGAATAAGATTTACTTAGAAAAGTCATTATGCTGAATAAGTCTTAGTGAGTGTTCTCCCTGGACTGCCATATTTTCTGAAGAGTTTTGCTAAGCTGCTGTGTGTGAATGTTTCATGCAAATTAGCCTGAAAGAAAAGGCATTTTGTTTGTGATTTATTTTTCTATATATCAAGCTGTGTTTTAGCCACACCTACGTGGTACTTTGAGGATGTAGAAAGTTTAAATACTGTACAGTAAACCAGCAGTTTGCAGCACAAACTCCATATACAACCTACTACTATTAACTCTTTTACAAATGTTGTTCTCCTGTCAGTGCTTTCCACTGTGCCTGGTGCATTAGAAAGAGCTGCAGAGGGCTGGTTCTTTAAGTGTAAATATTAAGGTTTGTGATTGGGAAGTTTCTATTGCTTTTCCCTCCTTTCCTGCTGCTGCTAATGGTATTCATTGCAGTCTTGGGATAAAGCATTAAAATAAAAGAAAGCTAAAGCTCTGGTGTGCTGTAATATCACAGCCCCTTAGTAACAAACTGCAAGTTTGGTTCCCCTCTGAGTCCTAGGAAAACACAGGGGTTTGTGTCCTCAAAGGTGAAATGGCTGCAGAAGGCAAATCATGTGGCTAAGCCCTTGCTAGGAATATTCCTATTTCAGCTCCCTAGAACTGAAAACTAAGGAGAACCAAGGATGGGGCATTTATTGGTTTCTGAAAGAGTGACAAACCTGATGAATGTGGCTGACTGTGCAGAGACAACATCAGGCTTTTACTGAATAAAATAAAAATACACACTTATCCATCCTGCCAATGCCCTGAGACCTCTGAGCTAATGTGAATTCTGCTGAAGAGAAATGCATTTGTGAGTGGACACCAAAACATCTGGGCTTCCATATGCTTTTGGAAAGCAGCTGGTCTGTAGTACAGGAGTGCTGTGCTAAATGTGGGATGCTTTCCCTCTTCTCCATGCTAAGCAGAGGTGCCTTTGGAATTAAATGTTCCTTGGACTGAACAAGCAAGTAAACACTGCTGGGACATATCCCAGTGAAGGAGCCTCCAACCAGGCAGCTGTGCCAGGTGCTGTCATTCAGGAGCAGGCAGCTGGATGTGTTGATTCATTTGTTCTGCAGTGCTGTTCCAAGCTACATGTTCTTCCTTGGCTGTTTGTTCAGTGCTGGCTCCAGGTCCCTCTGCCACAGCTCCCGGGGATGCAGCAGCCATGCAGTGTGTGATGCAGCCTACCTGCAGTGCTCTGGAGCTCAGGAACAGAGAAACAACACCTGCCTCTGAGTCCAGGTCACTCCCACCCTGGCAGGCTGGTGCTCAGCACACAGACCAGTGCCATGAGAGGAAAGGGAGAGTTCCCAGGAGCTGGTCCCTGGGGCAGGGTGGTGAATTTGTCAGCAAGATCCCCCTGAGTGAATTTCCCATGCCTTGTCCTACTTTGTCTGCTTATTTGAACTGTGTTCCCTCCCTGGAGCAGCAGCAGGGGCAGCTCAGGAGTAGTGGGAGGATGAGGCAGGTGGTGCTTTGACAAAAGGAACATTATATTTTGGACAATGCAGGGCTGTTCTCATCACCTCTGTTTTTCTCTTGCCCAGCTTTGGGGTCATCCCAAGCACCCCCCTGGCCATTCACACACCTCTGATGCCAAACCAAAGCATTGATGTCTCCCTGCCTCTCAACACTCTGGGACCAGTCATGAAAATGGAGCCTCTGAACAACCTCCAGGTAAGGATTGTCTCCCTCTGGGCAGGGGGCAGCTCAGCAGGTGCTCAGCCCAGTTTGTTTGGCCCAACACAATGTGGTAATGCTCTAATCACACAATACCACGTGTAAACAGTCAGACCTCATGGATTTGGATCTTGATTCTGGCCAAAACTGACCCTCTTCCAAGCTTCTCCCAGAAAAACTGAAATGGAAACTTGTTGACTTTTCAAACACCTCAAACCAGCTGCTTGCATCTGTGTAGATTAAGGGCTTTGTTGCAGTAACAGCATTCTGTAAACTGGGCATGAGGTTTGCCTGGACTTAAGAACTGGAGCAGGTCTGAACAGAGAAAGTCCCCGTGGTGAAGCAGGCAGAGAGAGCTGTCAATAAGAATTGAGGCAATTAAAGGAATTGCAGGAAAGATGGCAAGTGCTGAGTGATTAATATTCCTCTAGTGCTCTTGAATTCCAGGGTGCTTCACAAAGGCACATCCCTGCCCCAGATAGCTTAATCCAAGGCAAAATGTGTGTTCCAGGAAAGGCAGAGGAGAAATGACGTGAGCAGCTAATGTTTCATTAATGAGGGTGGTGGTGCATGGCAGGGACAGCACTCCCTGGAGGAGCCTCTTTATCAGATTGGGCTGTCAATCTGATAAAGACAGGACAGATCTAGGGAGATGTTCCCCTCTGCCTTGGACCAGAGACTGTCTGCAGTGGTCTGGAAATCATCAGGCAGACAATTCTCCCTGGAAGGAGGCTCTTCCCCACTGCTGCCATGAGCAGCCACTGTGGAGTGGAGCTCAGCAACTCCTGCTTCTGCCCTGGGTCCTCCAGCATGATTTTCCCAGTGTCCCAAAATGCAGTTAACTTGCACTGCAGCTGTCTCACTCACCTCAGGTCTCCAGGAGGTGGAACTGGGTTGGCTTCCTGCAGCGTAGCAGCCCATAGAGGGGAATATTTTGAAGCAGCTCATTCTCTTTTTAGTTGAAGAGAATGCAATGGAAGTTACTATTTATTCTGCCTGAGCAACTGTTTTTTCCCCTTCTTTTGACTTCCATTCTGGGGCTTATGACTTATTGATGAGTCTTTGGGCTAACAGCTTGAAATAGCTTCTCTGGCACTCAAAGGAGCAGTCCCACACTCAGCAGTCATGCAAGGGGGGAGCAGAGCACAGACAGTGAATGAATTCCATGGCCTGTCTTCCACGATTGGCCCTTCCAGCCCCTGGAAGAGCTGGGTTCCCTCTGCAACCAGGTCATGAAGGTGTGGTGGCATTTGGGTCAGCTGTGGTGAAATCTGGCTCCTGCTCTGAAGGGAATGTGGAAGTGACAGGTCCCAGTCGGCCTCCACAGCACTGGGGACTCTCCACAAGGCCCTCTCAAGTCGCTGCTTCCTTTGATCAGGAGGGAAGTGAAGTATTTGGGTTATTAAATCTCTGAAGAGCTTGGAACACAGTTTGTTTCTTGTAGCATCTCCTGCTAGAACAAAGCTAAGAGAAAACATGTGAGGAAACCTCCAGCCACCTTCTATTGAGACAGTGGAGCATTCATTAGTGCCAGACTCAGTTGTTAATTTGCTAACGCTCTCATTGCCATAGAAGTTGGCTGCCCTTTTACAATTGGGGAAGCTGCCATATGGAGTAATAGTATATTTCTCTGCAAAGAGTTGAATCACGATAGCAGATGCCAAGTTAAAAAGAGCACTCCCCTTACTTTTTTGACAGCAGTGGGTTTGATGGAGATCTATCAATGCCCTGACAGCCAAGGCTCTGGTTTTGCTTTGTGGGTTCATGTAGAAAGGATTTGTCTTGAAACATTCAGAAATCGCCTTGGTGACCTACTTAGGGAACAATTTATAGCATAATATAGGAGTAGAGGAACATACAAATGTTCCTGTATTCATTGAAGAACCAAAACACTCATCAGGTTGAATTTACTTAATGTGGTTTTTTCCCTCAGCTAGGGAACATTGAAGCAGATGCAGGGCTGGTTTGAACCTCAGGACCTTATGTTCATCTCCTATTCTGGTGGGAGTTTTTTGTTTTTAGTAACAAGAAAAATAAGTCCTGAAGTAACCAAACTGATAGCTTTCAACTTTTTGTCATGGTAATTATACACTTCAAAGACTAGTTGTACATTCCTTAGGCAACTATTCCAGAAGTAATGAATTCATGTCTTGTTCAGGTTATTTTTATTACCGTTTCTAATCTTTCACCCAATACAGCTCACTTAATCTTGACATTTGTAATCATGGAGAGAAAATAAAATATTTGACAAGGTAACGAAAAAGACATTTTTGCAAGGAGATGAGGAAGACTGAAATATTTTCAGAGGCTTACTTAGGTAAAATATAGCTGAAGAGTCTTGTGTTTGCTAGTCACCTTGCATCTTGTGATACTGAATGCCAGGCTTCTCCCTTGCATCCCAAAATAATCATGATCATTTTCATGACTTGTGGACTCAGCTTTAACCCCCAGACAAGCAGAGATTTATCCAAAGGGTAAAGCTAGACTGGACACAGCACTGTAGGGCTGAACAAACCCCAATCCTTGCTGCCTGGTTCATCTTTTTTGCTGCTGTCAGATTAAAAAGCTGCCTTTGGAGTGTACCTTTTGCTAAAGAAAATCTGACTTGGTTATTTTTATGCTTCTAATTTCTGGTGGGGGACACCCTTGCAGTGCCTTGTCAGCATTTTGGGGGCTGCCTGGTGCTTGTGGGTGCTGTGGTCAGAACATGGCACCAATAAATAGCAACAAGCCCTTGCCCAAAGGTCTGTGAGAAGCTCTGTTGACCTTCCTGGGTGTTTGAGAGCCATGGAGACATCCCTGGGAGTTGTACAGGTCTCCCTGGCTCCTGCAACGTTGCCTTTTCACAATCAAAGCAGTGGTGACACTGCTGGTGACATGGAGGCTGCTAGGGCCATACCAAGTGGGAAAGGTGGGCTGGTTGAGGAGTCTTTGCCACCACGAGTGTGAGACCTTCAGCTCTCAAAGAGGAAGGTGCCTTCTGAAACATTGCATGGGATTTCTGAAACATGGGATTTGCACTGGTGAGGAATATTAAGTCTTTCCAGATAGTTCTTTACGTCAAATTTGGAATTAGAAAATGCCTGGGCTGAGAGCCTTTCTATGCTAAAGAGAACCACTGTTCCTAATAATTGGCATTTTAACAGCTATGAAATGCTGTGAAATTGGAATATCCATTGGAGCACACGAGAATCGCTCCCCTAATCCTGGAAACGGGCGAAGTGGAGCCAACCTGCAGCCAGAGTTTCAGAGCTCAGGCCTGGCCTGTCATGGCACAAATATGATAATCTCTTCTGTGAGATGACAGCCCCTTGCAGGAGACAATACAGCTGAAAACAAGCTGTAGGCATTCCTGGAGCAGCAGCAAGCCTGCCTGAGGCTGGAGCCACTCTCTTGGGATCCACGTTCAGAATGCACCATCAGTGTGTCACATCCTGCTGTCAGCTGCCAGCCCTGTTCGCTGCAGCTACAGAGCATGCAGCTGAAAAAAGCTTGAATTTTTCAAGCTGGGTTTTTATTTAATTCAGTAAAATTATCTGAGTATGGAAAGGGAAGGATCTGCCAGCTGCATTTCTCCCTGAGGAGGCGCATTTGGAAACACAGACTTGCTGCTGGGCAGCGTGAGGTGCAGGACGCTTTTGTTTCTTGAAATTAGTTTGGCAAAACGTTTTTGTAGAGGCAGAGGAGGAAAGTGCAGCTTCTTCACTGAGGAAATATCAGTGTTGCTAATGCAGTAGATGATGCTTATCCTTCCAGTCTCAGCTCTGCTGTAACTCATCACCTGTGCTCCTCCACGCTCCAGCGTCTCACAGCGTAGAACCGCTGGAGCTCTCATTCATCAGAGCTGTTAATGTATCTCAGGTCACAAACACAGCACTCAGAACTTGGAGACAGATTTCACACATCCAGCTCTCTGTGGGAATCGTTGTGATCAGCAATTCCAGCCAGCAGATGTTCACCCTCCAGAGCCTGCTTGATAAATGACACAATATCTGCCCGTGTGTGAGTGGTGTCAGAATCCCTGACCAGCCACCACAGAACACCTGTGGGTAGCTGGATGAGGAAGACGCCGCTTGGGTTTGTTGCCTGGGTTATTCTTTAACAGTCTCTGCTTGTGAGAGTCATTTCAGCAAAGAACCCTCCTGGGAACGCTCTGAATTAAAGATTTGGATCACAGCTTGGCATCTGTGGCCAGTTCCTCACTTGGCTGTGGAAAGCTGTTGGTTTGGGGGTTAAGAGCACGTCTGCCACATGGTACAGCACATTTATAAATTGTACATTTTGAACTTGAAGTGCAGCAAGGCACACGAGAGCACAACCCTCCCAGTAACTCTGTGTTCCCTGACCATTGACGTAACCCGGCCTTGCTGTGCCTGCACAGCTCTGGCCCCGGCTCCAGGCTCATCCCTGTGGGAAGAGCACACGGCTGGCACAGGCTGCAAGCACCCCTGGGATCCTGAGAACCCTTCCTGTCACACAAAATGAAGTGGAGGTGCAGCATTCCCTGGGGGCAGAGCAGCAGACTGTCAGAGAAGAAGCCGTGACCTTGTGAGGTAAAAAAGGCTCTGCAGAGGAGAGTTGTTCTTGCCTTAACAGTTTGGCTGTTACCAGGCTCGAAAGCAAAACCCAACTTAAGTAAATCCTTAATTTAGTGGAGGTGCTAATGGGATTCCAAGTGGGTATGTTGTGTACTTGCTGCTGATGGAAAGCATCTGTGTTGCTTTCAGACTTGACTTTGAAAGTCAGTTCTGTTGCTCAAGTCTGAGATTTAAAGCATCAGAAACCTACACTATTGGAGAAAATAACTTGACATTGTACTTATGAGGTGCTTCTTCCCCAAAATATCATGTTTGGGCTGTCACAGGGCTGGACTGCAGGAAAGCTCTTCAGAAGGGTGCTCGTGCTGTAAGGTGAGCAAATATATTCCAGGGGTTATTTCTAGAGGTGCTGCTTCCTCTAGTCAGATCATGAACAAGACATAAGTGATTTGAAACCCTGAGCCAATTTTTAGTGGGCTTACACCTTTTCAACAGTCAGGCATCACATGAAAATCTGACACCTTTTGACTTCTATCCCTCAGAGCTTTGTAGGCTGCTTGACTAAATTCACGAGGTACTAATATTTTTTTCTCTCTCTAAAAGATCACAGATGGAAAGCCATTTTTATTAAAAATGCTTCTGTTTCAACTCTGAAATGTCTGAAGCTAAAGGTCTAGCTAAAGATTTAGTAGTTCATGTCCAGGTCAGCAGGTTAAAGCAGAGCCATGAGCAAAGTTAGTCTGGACTCTGGAGGATTTGTTGAATGCAAGCAGAGGTTCCTTTCAAGCATGTCAAACCTGGAGAGACTTCTCAGCTCCTGCTATCACATTAAATGTCATTGTCTGTCTCAGGACAATGTTCCCACCTGAGGAGCACTGGATTTTTTTGGAAAGTCACTGTTGTTACCTGCTCAACTTCTTGCAGATGCTGCTGTGGCTCTGCTCTCTGCCTGTGGCTGCTTTTGTAGCCTGTCAGATGGCACTGGATGCTCCTGACATGGAGCATGACCTTGGGAAGCTGTTACCAACTCAGGGGGCCTCCTCTTGGTGAGAGTTTCCCCATCCAGGTGTCTGCAGGTGCCTTTTTATGGACCAGATCTTGTGGAGCACAGTTTGGGGGAAGTGTGTGGTGGTGAATGATGGAAGCTCATTTTGAGGAGCTCCCCAGTCATGTCCCAGTGCTGTAGGTTAAGGAGAGCTTTTTCCATCCTGTGTGCAGAAGTTATTTGTGACAGCTGATTCCTGCATGATTACAGCTGCTTGCAAGGTGACACATGATGTCATTCCTGAAGTCAGTGATGCAGTTTGGGAGGAAGGCTGGCATGTGGTTTGATTTTTCTTTACTGGGAAGAAATTGCACTTCAGAGCATCTTAATTGGGTAGCTCTCCAGAGATAGCCAAAGCAGCTTACTCAGTGTGTTTCTGCAGAGTTGAGAAGCAGGTCAGCAGATACCTTTTTATAGCAGCCTTATAACTGCAGGGACAGGGCTGGCATATTAATTCGAAGTGTGCCTCTAGAACCGTGACTGGAGAGAAGGAGCTGCTTTCCAGCCCCTCTTGTAAGAATCTGCTGTTGTATGGCAACAACAATTAGCTACAAAAGCTAAGTAATCTCTGTTGTTCTAAGGCAAGGCAATTAATCATTAAATCAGACTTGGAAAAGATCTTGGGTTGTGCAGTGTAGTCCCTGCTATGCTTTGTTGTTTTCCTACAGTTCTTCTTATCGAGAGCATTGTCAAGGCTGATTTTAAATAGTCCAAGCACTGGAGCTTCTCTCTTCCTCAGAGGAATTTAGTGCTGCTTAATAATTCTCACTGTCGGTTTTCCCAGACATTTAGCCTAATTTTCCCCTCTTCTGGCAAATCTCCATGACTTATATCCAAGCACAGCATCTGGAATGGCTACACTGCTGTCCCTCCCCCAGCTCTCCCCTCCCAGACTCCGAGGTGCATTTTTGGCTCCTCACCCAATGTGTTCCATCATGTTTTGCAGTGGTGAATCACTTAAGTCCACCCACCAATCTGCTTTTACCCCTCTGGTGCCTCTGGTTCAAACACTGAACGCTCCAACTCGTGAGCATGACGCCAGCAATCAGAGCATGTAACAACTCCCTGTTACAGGGAACCAATCCCAGTCTTTTCCTCACTTGCACCATCATTTACGTGGTTTTAGTGGGCTTTAGACTAATCCCTTCTTAAGCTGGTTTGCACTGTGGGAATTAAATATAAGCTGCTACCTTTATTGGTGGCTGAAAAGTAGGGACACCACAGATTGTCACATTTACCTTTCTGCAGTTCTTTGCACTTCTGGGACCTCCCAATTGCCAGAAGAGTTTGTTTGGGAGCTTGATCTCCTGCCACTTGTCTCTGGCTTGCGTGTGTGTCTGATCAGCTGCCTGCTTTATTCCCCTTCCATGTCTATCCACAGCTGGTTTTTACCAGCATTTGTGGGTGTCTTTCTAAACTCGCCCCTGTGGGACAATAGATTTTCCCAGTAGGGCATCAATATATGTAATTAATGTCAATGAAGTTTGTCTTGCCATTAAACTTTGTAGCGGAGAATTTATTCCTTTGGCTCGGCGTTTAGCATGGTCTGGTTGTGTTTCAGGGTGACAAATTGGAGAACTCCCTCTGGGGTTTTTCAAACAAAGCAGGAGCTCAAGTGGCTCCTGAAATTCCCCACACAACCTCAATTCTGGGTCTTACAAAGCTTAAGATTCCTTGTTTGCAGCAGTGGCAGGTGTCTGCTGAGCTGTGCTCCCACGACAGGCTCTCGCTGTGTGGGCTGACATGAGGAGAGCACCAGAGGCATGGAAATAAAGCCCAGAGCTGCCATTTCCTGTGCTCTGCTGTGACAGTGCACCTCTCAGACCTCCTGTTTGCTCCTGCTCGTCCCAGCAGCTCTCAGCCTGGGGAAAATTGTTAGCAGAGATTAGTGGGGAACATGGCAAGTGTGTGTGATAAAGGCAAGCCATATAAAGGCAAACTCCCTGGCTGGTGGAGTTTAATGACGCTGAGAATTAAGTCTTTTGTCAAGTGATCTTTTGTTACATGATTGCTCTGTAGCAGGGCTTTCTTCTTACAGGAACCAACACCCTGCACATATTCCCTATTTAGATTTTACTAGGGAAAAGGCAGGAATCTTGGGAGATGCTGCAAGGAAGATGCAGGCAGTGGAACCACTTGAGGCTTTCTACAAAGTGTCTGCACTGAGACAGGAGTAATCAAGGAGGTGAAAAATCAGGAAGTGAAGGTGAAAATGAAGATTACACAGGGAGCTGGAGCTGGGGAATGACAAAAGTGAATGGCAAGGAGGGGTGATGAAGAAGCTGATGTGCAATGTGCCAGACACTACCGTAGCTGTGTGCAACCAAGAGGTTGGGATGTAGCTGTAAGAAATGAGGGGAGGGAGGGACTGGATAAGAGCAGGAAAGAGCCAGGATGCTGCTGTGAGCCCCTGAGTGGAACTGGCTTTGAAGCAGCCCGATAAAAGGTTCACAGGAGAAGATTGGGCAGCTTTCAGTGAAAATGAAGCAGGGGACTGGTCCTTGTCTGAAAGTGTCAGGAGTTCAGTACCATCCCATCCAGAGCTGGCCTCTGCTCAAAGAGCTCTCCAGGGTGGTGAGACTGTGGGGAATCTTGTGATCCCTTTGGATTTCCAGCTGAGAGAGAGAGCGACTCTTTAACCTCCCTGCTTTTTCTGTAACAGGTGGCCGTGAAAAACAACATTGATGTATTTTACTTCAGCTGCCTAATCCCTCTCAACGTGCTTTTCGTAGAGGATGGCAAAATGGGTGAGTGCTTTGAGGTGTGTGGTGAGGCCAGGCTGTGCTCCCAGCTGGGTGCAGGTGTCTCCTGGCTGAGTTTTGCCTTGACCTTCAAGCCATTGCATCTCAGCAGGTCTAGCCTGGTGGCCTGTCCCTGTTGTCCTCCAGCTCCCAATACTTGCCAGAACCCAAGTTCCCCTCCTCTCATTCTCTCTGCCAGACAA
>VZUA01016856.1:0-15759 GCA_013401035.1 Horornis vulcanius
GGATTTTGTGGTCTGGCCACCTGCAGGGCACAAACTAGGGATTTCCTTAGTGATACTTTTGTGGATTTAATTATCTAACAGACATAACAGGAACAGTTACTGTGTTAATGTTGCACAGAAGGGAGAGAAGTTCCTGAAATGTGTGATGCTTGGAATGTGGGGAAGGACTCTGTGGGCTCTCTTCAAGGCAATGCAATCCAGGATTAGTGACAACAATCCTGGCAGCTCTACACTTTTGAATGAGAATTATTCATCAGCTTCTTTCTGGGCTGGAGCTAGCATTGTGGATGATGATTTTGCTTGGGATGTTCAGACTGAGTGGGGGCTGTTCTTTTGCATGTTGTTATGGCCTTGTACCTGTGTGTACAGCAGCAGCAGTGTGCTACTGTGTGTTTCCTCTCTGGGCTGAAAGCAGTGTTCTATAAAAGGTATGCTGGTACCCAAACAAACTCTTCACTTTAATTACACAGATGAACATCATCTTTGTTCTGCAAATGCTGCTTTCATCACTGCCATCCTGCCTTCACATTTTTGCAAGTTAGTGGTGAAACATTTGTCTTTGGTCTGTGACCAGGGGTGGGATCAAAATTTGGCTTAACTAGAGCGCTAATTAGCATTTTCCCCCTCCAGCGTCTGGGTCATCCCCATCTCTTGATTTCCCTCTGATGATGCCTCCTACCAATCAGACTGTTCAAACTACTGTGTTTTAATCATTAGGTAGCCTGAGGGCTACAAAGCACCAATTGTTCGTAGTGGCTTATGCAACTGCCTCCCATCTCATTACCTTCAATTTTTTCTCCCATAGCTGTCTCTTTTTTCTAATTCTAATAATGCTGAATTACAGGAGCGTGACTGAGAACCGTGTCCGCTCACAGCAGATCGTGAGGCAAGGTCGGGAACCCACAAAAAATACTTCAATTAACAGCCAAGTTTTCCTGAATTTCTTGTCCTTCAAAGGGAGCTAGTTCATGAGATCCATATGTGGAAAGTGGGCAGTTTGTGTAGCCAGCAGGGTCTGGGGAGGCAAAGATTTACATACTCTTATAGACAGACTTGGTTTCTGGGGAGGATTCCCATTCAGTGCTGGGACATGAGAGCGACACTGCAAGAGCACAGACTAAAGGTGCTTCATAGGGAGGTGAGCACTTTCTGATTTGCAGGGAGGCAAGATCTGAATTAGAGCTTTTATGGTCCTAGAATTATCAGTGGGATGAAAATTTTGTTTCTGGTGTGACTTATTTCAGTTTAACTTCTGGAAACACAGCTGTCCTTGCTGGCGTCTCCACTGCACCGAGCTCTCTTTTCCTGCAGTGCAATGGGGGCCATAGGGCACAGCCTTCCCTTTTTCTTCTTCTTTCCCTTGTTTCTGTATCAGTTTCAGGTGTATTTTGACATCTTTGAGAGGGAAAATAATTCTTTAAATATTAAGAGGAATACCTGGGAATACATAGACATTTGGTTCAGTAGTTAACTGTAAAGAGTCCAGCTGCCCAAGGATGGGCAAGAGAGGAGCCAGGCACTGTTGGAAGGGTGAACCCTCTCATTGGGGTGGCTTCTAATGAAGAGGCGGCAGGTGACCCCATCTCTCTACTAAGAACTTGCTTTCTCTTTCTTCTGCTACTTTGGGCCTCAACTAAGATGGATTAATGGGCAAATCTGCCTTTATAAGGGTCTGTAGAAGATTTTGGAGTAGGGGAACCTGCATTTTCCTCTCTGAACTTGAGGGGTCCTTGATGCTCCCCCTGCATCCTCTCTCTCCTGGCTGTTGCAGGCATTGGGTCCCTTTCTCAGGTGGTTTCCTTCCCTCCCACCCACTGCCGTGGGAAGGGTGCCTGCACACAGCATAGCAATGGGAGCCTGCTCTGGTCAGCAGGGCTTGCTCATCTAACCCTGGCTGCAGCACACTGGATTGCCATCCTCTGCCACCAAAGTACCTGAGTGAGGAAGCTCTGCACGCTGGGAGCAAGGAGCTGATACTGCCTGGGAAGAAGTGGTAGGGATCAGCCACTATTTCGCTGCCCAGGTAAGCTAAATTTTTGGCTATTATTTCCTTCCCTGTAGAGGCAAAAACCATTTTTGTATAAAAGAGGGATCAGCAGAGAGTGTTCACTTTTTCTCTGCAAGGGAAAAATGTGCTCCTGGATTTTCTTAGGCTTTCTTGAAAACTTACCTTTGCTATTTAATTTGAATACATCCTAGCAATATGTAATTAATAATGTCACTTAATCATGAAGTTAATTCTGAAGTACATACTCTGATTCCCCTGGGAGATGGATTCCAGTGGCTTTGGATTCAATTCTTCCTTTGAACTGAAGCCTAAACAGAGAAAGAAAAGGATCTATCAGTGTGTGCTTGGTGACTGCCCTTGCTCTTTAAGGAAATAGGCAACAGGGTCACTGCAGAGACCCCCTGGCCTGAGGGTTGATGTGGGAGGGAAATGAGGATGGGAGGACATCCTTGGAGCTTACCTTTTCTCATCTACATCACTCCTGGGGTAAAACAAGAGCAGAGACATTTTTCGGGAATGCCACCAGAATCTCTCCTAGCACCAGCTTTGAAGTGCTCCCCTTCAGGAGTCAGTCCCCTAACTGCAAGAGCTTGGGAGAATCACGCACAAGTAGTGGGCTCCTCAGGAGCAGGGGCTGGTGGCCACGGTGTGGGATGGTGTCTCCCACTGGTGTCTCCCAGCAGTTTGTATCTGAGAACCAGCACTGCCACCCCGCTGGCTCACTGTGCCTTGCATGAGCTGCACAATGTCTGAAGTGGATGAGCAACAGATTTATCATGTTGTTTTCTGTCTGGGGAGGAAGGCACAGGCAGCGACTGGCTCCAGCTCAGTGCAGCTGGGGAAGCAATGCAAGCCACAGCTCCTCAGGTGCCCCCAGAAGTCTGGGTTATTTTGCAAAGCACAAAAGAAACAGGGTAACAGAGAGCTACAGTTAAGTCAAGGGAAAGTCTCATGGGTCATTAGTAGCTTCTAGTGAAGTATTTGGGTGGTAGCAGCCTTGAAAATACGAGTTGATGTCCTTGTGAACAGTACTGACTCATGGGGCACCATCAGGCTGGTGTCAGAAGGTCCAAAAATGCTGAACTTCACTCATGACTTGAATGTCTGGCAACTCTCCTACAGTTCAGCATCTCCCTTCCAAGAAAGGGCAAAGAGCTGTTTCTTTTCAGAACAGCATGACAAGATTAAGGGGATTTAGCTGGGATAATCCTCAGAAGAGACAGCAATGATCAGACAACCTACAAACTGGACACTCACCAAGAATGCTGTTGGTCTAAACAAGAGCAGAACAGATCATTATTTTTGTAAACTGCATGTTAGATGTTTTAAGAAAAGTAGGGGAAGACTCTCTTGAATCTTCATCACCAAGTAAATTGAGAAAAGATTACTGACTTCAGAGAAGCCGTGAAAAGGTAATTTTACAAAGTGTGAGTTCTATAAAGAAAAGTATGAGAAATTACTAGGTACCAGAGTTTGTCTATGCACAGCAGCCAGCCTTGAGCAAGCCAAGCATGAGAGCATCGGTGTATGTAAAGGGACATCAAGGAAGGTCACCACCTAAATATAATGGGAGATGGAGATGTAACAGCCAAAGCTGAAGGTATTAAGGACCAAGCCATAATAAGGCAGAGTACTGTGAAGAAGATGGAGGGAAGTACCAGCTCTATCCCCCTCTGTAACCAGTCCTATTTCTATTCCAGTTAAGTCTAAAAATTCACCTCTCATAATTGTCAAATGCAACATTTTGAGTCCTTCTAGCTGCATGCTGAAAGCTGCACATAGTTTTGGGCCAGGGGCCATGTTTGTATCAAGTCTGAGTATGCAGTAGCTGGTGTAAAGCTGACCTGATTGGTACCTGATCCCTGCTGGGAGGCTTCAGCACACAGCATCCGTACCGGACAGGGGTGCTTTGGATTCTGTTTGAAATTCAGCTGCCAGTGCAGAAAGCTTCTACTGCAGGGACTAAACAGGGCTGTTCACAGCAGCACCAAAGCAGTGATTTCCCTCTGCTTTGCTTGTCCCCAGGCATCTGCTGTTGCCTGTTGCTAGAGCCAGGACGTGGAACCAGCTGGAGCACTGGGCTTGACCTTGTATGGGAGCCCACAGGGTTGCCTGTGAGTCAAGTGAGCAAAGGGCACAGAGTTGCCCCACTTTGTTTACAGCAAGAGCTGGTGATTGCTTTGCCTGTTTTGTTTGAGAATTTCCCTGCTATGTCTGGCCAGGTTAGGAGAGCCCCAGGGCTGGTGTTGCTTTTTGTCACTGTGTATGTGGTGCCTGCAGTGCCTGCAGACCCACGTGCAGCTTCCCTGTGCTCCTGCCTGAACTTTGGACAGGATGCTTTCTGGACTGGGAATAGGAGCTCTCCGCCCATCCTGGCACTGGCTCTTGTGACAGAAATGCCTCTCCCACTGTTAGTGGAGCTGGCCCTCTTGTGCCAGAGCAGACTGGATGTGTTCAAAAGCAGGCTGGCAAGCCAGGCTCTGACTGGCTTTGTCTTTCATGGCTGGAGCTGTTGTCCAGCACTCTGCTGGCTTGTGCCTCTTGTCTTGCACCCTGGGGATGAGCTCCCAGGCAAGGAACAGTGAATAGTGCACCTGCTCTTGTGTGTTTGCCCGTGGGAGCCCATTTGGATGAGGGAAACACCAGCAGGAGAGGCAGAGTGGAAGTGCTGGGACAGCAGTGCCTGAGGATGGACACTTGTTTCTGAGTGAGGAAAAATGATGTGGAACAGGGGTGACACCAAATGGTTCCATACAGTGATATCTGCTGCAGGAAACATTTCTGACCTCTCTCAGGCCTGAAGGTCTTGCTGACAGTGACCAAACCTGCTTTTGAAGGAAGGCAAATCTTGTGCAAGTTTATGGTTAGTTTATCTGATGTGGAAGATAAAGGCGACATGACTTGGCCATGCACAGCCGCTCTTTGTAAACCACATGGATGACAGTGATTTGGTTTTGGGTTTTTTTTAAACCTGAAATAGTCATCAGCCTGCCTTTCTGGCTGTGTATATTCCAGTACAGGCTTTAATTACACGGGCACATAATAGTTCCTCAGCAACAGACCAAAGCCACACTTCATCCTGCAGCCTGCACGCTGCATACCTCACATGTGCCAGCTTGGTATGCCATATGTGCAGTTCCCCCCACACCCCCACCCTCCCCGCCTTATTTGCAGAACAGAAAGTAGGTGGATTTAACACTGTAGTGAAATTAGAAATTAACACGTGCCATCCATTTTAGTAACTAAATTGTATATGAAGGATAATTCTTAGTTGGCTATTTGCCTCATGCGTTTATCCTCAGCCTGTAAAATCCATATTCTTTTCCCAGGCATACAGCTGACATTAGCTTTGTCAGCATGGAAAACTCAAGTGTAGGCAGTGCAGCATTTTTCATTTTTATTTGCCAGTGCAATTGTCAGTTCCTTAAGGTTGTGGGTCAGCTGGCTGATTTGTGCTTAGTGGAACAATAAGGTCACCCACCAAATACTCTTCCCCAACTAATTGGGGAGGTGGTCAGTCTCTATGGGCCTCCCTGTTCTGCCAGACCAATTTAATGTTGGTATTGCCATGGGAATTTCAACTTGCTGCATGGGCAGTCTACGCCATGCTAATTAAAGCTCCCTTCACTGATTGTCACAGCTGTCCATACTGATTAGACTTCCCATTCATTTAAGTAAGACAGCAGTGATTACATCCATGCCAGAAACCACTCCTTTGAAGTGACAATCTGAATTCATCAGACTTTATCACACTAGTCTATGCTGGCACTTCAGTTGCTGAGAAACTATTAATGCAACATCCCTTCCCCCATGCCCAACCTTTCCTTGTCATTTTCTGCTTCAAAATATCCCTCTGCACCCTGGCCCTCGTGTTGTAGATTTTCCTTAATAAGCAGACTAATGGCTTTGGAGTAAGAAGAGTATTCAAGGAAATGGTCTTTGCAGGGACCACCAGCACAGCCCTCTCCAGCATCAAAACCAGTGGTGGGAAAGACATTTTATATTGGATGGTCAGGCCCCTTGTAAGAGGGAGAGTATCACGTCATGAATTGGTCTGTATCTTGTCTGCTTTTAATGTTCCCAAGGAAAGGGAGCTATTAAATCTGCAGTTGGGAATTGCTCCTGATTAAGGGTTACACAAGTTTGGGTCTTGTTGCTACTAAAGCCTGTTACAAAGGTAGGGGTTTTTTCCTTCACCAGTTCTCATAAAAATATTCTTATCTCCATATTGTCAGTTTTTAAGACTAAAATGTCAGAAAATTTCAATGATGTTCGTTATTCTTTATGTTTGACATAAACCCTCCTTTTCTTATCTGAATGTCTTCCCTAAGTACATTGACATCAGCATAATCTGTCATATTCCTCACTGATTGCAGCTCTAAACTGTGATCTCAGCTGTGGCATTCCCAAAATACCTTCTCATTTACAAATGGATTTCAGTAGCTGGAATCCCTTTCCTGTAGTGTAGCTGCCAACTCTTTCCAGAGCTCATCTCTTCTGCTCCTGCTTTAGGCAGGAACTCAAGAGTGACAAAAGCACAGAATAATCTGCTAAGATGTAAATGGCATACCTTATTTATAATTTTAAAGGCTGTAATTACTTCTTAAAATGAGATTGTTATCACCAGTGTCATGGGACTGATGAATAAATAGATTTAGCTTTCCCATGTGTGAAGGAAACCACTTATTCCCAGACTAGTTACTAGATGCTTTATATATTTACCTGTGTCAAAAAGGCTCAGTCCAGGTTTCCACGAGTCTATTTCCATTGCTTTCACACATGAAAGAGAAAAAAAAACAAATCAAACTATTACTGATAATAGTGCAAATACTAGAGATCACGAAGTTCTGACTCAATTTAGAAAGGTCAGTTCAAACAATAAATTAATAAATATTAATGACTTAGAAGCTGAGGAAATCAGTAAACTTGGGAACTTTTATGTGCACATTTCAAGCCATAATTAGGAGCCTTGTATCACTGCCCTCAGAGCACTAACCTTTTTTAAGGTTTTAAATATTCGTCTCTAGATCTTTTTGGTCTTGCACTGATACTGAGGCACAGACCTAAGTATAATTTTTTTGGTTTAGGTTGTTTTTCACTGAAAATCTGTGAATACTTCCTACCTACAGATTTCTCCATCCCCTCAGCCTACCCAAACACAAAGAAGTTGTCTAAAAATTGCTTGCCATTTATTAGGCATGGATAACTTCATCCAAATTGCCGCCCTTATAAATAAACCCCAAAATGTCTTTGTTTTTGGAAACTGCTGAAAGATGTTCCCAAAAAGTGATGTTTTGCTCCAGGCTGCAGCCCTATGAATGCCCTTGCATCTGACTAGGACAGAAACAGTTCCTTGGAATCCCAGGAAGAAAATATTTAACTCTATTGAAGATGTGATGAGCTGCACGGAGCCAGTGGGTGAACTACAATGTGGGCTTCAACAAAGCTATGCATGGGCTTGCCAGTGTCCTCCAGCCCAGGGGGAGCACTGACCTTGTCCTTAGGTTGCCTTTCCCATGAGGAGCTATCAGCTTCTCTTTGGGAGGGAGGCTTGCTGGATGAGCCTGATGCCTGAATAAGGTGTGTGATCTCCCTTAGGGTAGAAGGAGCCCTGTCATGTTTCATTGCTAGGGTGATTTGCCTCCTTATGCTGAGCACTACCTAAACACCCTATGGAGGATCTAAAAACTGAGGAAAGAAAAGTGCTAAGTCAATCATGATACACACAGAAGGTTTTTTTTGTGATTTTGCTTAGGAGGAGAAATTGGATAAAGGAAGGGCAGGCCTGGATAATGGGAAAAGAAACAAGAGGAAAACCAGGAGGAATATTCCTATATTCTGGCAGCGTTATTTGCCAGTTCTGTGCATCCTTCAGCAGAGTCATGAGCAAATAGCAGTGACAGGAGCTAGGGGTGATGGTTGCAGAGCAGGGGGACCCTACCCACAGAGAAGAGCTGATGCTCATTTGTTATCAGAGTGGCCAGCACGTCTCCTGAATGCTGTCACTGAGAAGGACAAATTTCAGTGAAACCAGTTTCTGAGTAGATAATCTCCAAAGGTGTGCTTCCCTCTCCCAGGCTGGAGGAGCACCCAGTGACTGTGAAAAAGGAAAATTCATATGAAGCTGCTTTTCATCAAAAAGAAATACTAGACAAAGAGCCAATTATGAAGAAGACCTGGCACTTCTTTAATCTTCTGTACAAATATGCTGCTCTGTGAGTTGCAGTGGCAAACCTGTTTGAAGCAGTAGGAACTCGATGGCACATGGAACCAGCTGAGGAGCTGCAGAAAACTGCCCTCTTTTCTTTTCTTTGTATGTCGGGATGTGAGCTGAAGGATCAGAGCAATGGATGTGCCCCCCTCACATGTCACAAGTTTGTTTCTGCTGCCACCTCACGGGGAGCATCCTCAGAATCCAGGCTTCTTTAACACCTCTGACTGTTTACAATGACAGACAAGTGCTGAAAACTACAATTTTTTATCAGTAGGAGCAATGCTGAGGTTTTTCTAGATTAACTACAACTTCTTCAGCTCAGATGCCCACAGGTACTCTCATCTGTCCAAATCCCTGTGGGTGGGAGACCTCTATTCCTTCTTCAACCAGTCTTCTCAATTCACCTATTTAGAACTTTCTGTGGCAGTTTGCTATCCTAATGAAGAACATAAGTACAAAGAACACAAGATAAGTTCCAAGAATTTGGAGTAGCTGGCTGCAAATATGCAAAATATACAGCTTTTTGAGTGGCCTGTTTATCAAGGTAAAAGCTCTATTTCTTGTATATTTTCCTAGACACATAATGAAAAAAGTTGTCCATGTACTGCATATCTGAAAGTGAAATTACTATTTTTATAACTAGGGCTTTTTTTTTCCTCACTTGAAGATGCCCATTAAAAAAAAAAGATTGATTTTTAACATACACCAAGACTGATCTCTTTAAAAAAAAGAAAGACACCACCACCTAAACTCTTCAGTATAATTGCCTTGAAAAACATTCTTGAAAACTCAAGACTAAGTGAGGATGGGATTTCCAGAGAGTCAATGGGCACTGCACAAGTAGCTGGTGTGCTGGGGAAGGCATTTTCCTAGCACACCTTTTTGGCAACCTGAGCTGATGAGAGGAAGTTCCTCAACATCACAGCCAAACCCTCAGAACTGTCCACTGCTGTTTGCACACACTTGGTGGGATCAAGAAGAACAGCCTGCCTTTCCAAGAAATAAGGCCTTGTTCAGGAATTATCCTTTGATTGTTAGAAAAATCTGCTGCTTGAAAGCAGCACATCTGAGCTGCCACATTCTGGACGGAAAAAAAGATCAGGACTTACTGGAAATACATCAAGTATGTGTTTGCATTTCTTTTCCTTCTTGTCCTGTGATGAAGAAAACAATAATTTATGATGGGAAATTTGTACCTTTGAATCACTTTAGGGTGACTTTAAGGTGCCTTAAGCAATTAGGTGGGGGTCAAATGTTGGCTTTTGTTTAAGTAAGACTCAGCAGTATTCTCCTGTTTTTCTGGCAAAGATTTGGCTAGCTTGGCTTCTGGCTAGCTGAGAATTAGCCAGCACATCCTTTGGTATGGCCAAAAAAAGTATGAGAAAGACAAACACACATGGAAAACAGAAAGAAAAGAAGGAGATTGAAATGAGGAGGAGTAGAAAAGTGAGGGAATGGAATACATTTTATGACAACTGGATTTTAAATATGCTGCAACTAGGTCAACTACAAATTGTCATTTTGACCAGGAGATTGCTGGGTGAGATTACTTGGCTGGAATTATCTGGGAAGATAATAACATATCCCACATAATGACATCCTCTAACCTCAGCCTGAATGACCACTTGGCTCTTCCCTGCCACAGTACTCCTCCTGTGATTCCCACATTCCTTGGGACCCAGGGACACCTTCATCTGCTGCAGTCTCTCCCTCCCAGGTAGGTTTGGCTGCCCATGCCAGAGGTCAGCACTAGCACCATGCAGCACTTGCCTTGGCCAGGGCTGTGTGAGGAAGGGCTGTGGGAAGCATCCATGGCACAGCACAGAGGTGCACACCCTTGCCTTTGCTCCTTGTACCTGTGCCAAGCCTTGTGCCTTGCTGTCTTGACCCAGACCTTGCCTCTCTTGCCTGGTGCCCTGCCTCAGCTGGCCAGACCTGCCTCATTGCTGGGGACCTGCCTGGCAGCCTGGGCTCTCAGGTCATCCTGGGAGCCACCTGGGACCCACCTCTTGTTGGGGCTTTGTGGGATGCAGCCCTGCACACCTTGCTGCAACCCAGCTCCCATCCCACACCCCATCCTGGGTGCTCCCAGACCAAATCTGTCTCTGAGAAACTCTGCTGTCCATCAAGGGAAAGTTAGTGCTTGGTATGTGTCCTGGGAGCTCTGGAGCCCCTGGGAGGTTGTTGTAGGCCTTGCAAAGTGCTGGCTGACTGGACTGCTTGCTGGGGAAGGGTGAATTGCACTTCCAGGAAGAGGAAACAGTGCAGGTGATGTTTCTACCTTCAGTATTAAAAGCAACCTCTGCTTTCACTGTCAGCCTAGAGGTTTCTGGGAACCACAGGAACAGAAGATCTAGCTCTATTGAAGACCTGATAGGCTGCACAGAGCTGGTTATTTGTTTCCTGTTTTGACTAACAAATAAGAAAAATTGAAAACACTTTGTAAATGTTGCTTCCCATGGCCTGAAAAACAGGTCACCAGTGACTGAGCTTTCCTCTGCCTTTCCCTTTCAGGAAGCTGCTGGTTGGTGTTCAGTGCATGAGTCTTGCCCTGGTCCTCCTCCAGGATGCAGGAAGACAATGTGCAGTACAAGGACTAATTTGTGGTTGGAAAAACTACTAAAGAGAGTGGAAAATCTGCTGCTAGCAGTCTTGCTCACCCAGGTGGACTGGAGAGCTGGCAGCCCTCTGGAAGGTGGCAACAGGCTCTTGGCGCTGAGCACCTGCATGATGGGACAAAGAGGAGAGAGGTTAAATAGATGCCACTGGATGCCAGTGGAAAGGAGAGAGAAGCATCATCACAGGGGGAATGCAGTGGCCCCAAATTGTCTTTCTGCACGTTTTCAAACCACACAGAAAAGGAAGATGGAAACAATTAATTAATTGAATAAAAGAGAGAACTGAAAGAGGCTGGCAAAAGAGTTTAAATGTTAGTAGGTGCTGCACAGTGCAGCTATTAGCTGGTCCACTGGAACAACTGGTGGTAGGTCCTGGGGTGCTGGCTGTGCTTAGAGCCTGTGAACTGGATCAGACCTTAGTCCTGCAAACCTAGACAGACACAACCTCTCATTTTGCAACACCAAATGTTATAAAAGATCTCTATAAATTATTTTAGATTACTGTTTTGAGAACAATTCCATGTTTAATCCATGTTTTTTTCCTTTAAAGTTATACTATTGCCACGCAGTGACCACTGTGATATCTTCTCTCACTTCAGCCTGCTATGAACATGGTCAGGAGGGAAAAACAGTGTGTTACTTGGTAGATGTAAGTGGTAAAAATATCTGCGGGGAGGAAATAGAGGAGGATTGTAATGCCTTTACCTGTATTGTGTCGTAAAATATTCCTGATACTTGCAGAGGTGGAAGTGCCCCTGAATGCTTTGAAAATATTATATTGGTTAGCACATGGAACTTTAACACAAGGTTTTCTAGTATTTGAGCAGTACAAATCTACTGGTTGTTGTTAAATTAAAACATACCTGTATTCTGTCCTCTTCCTTGTGCGGCCTGAACCTGTCCTAAGTAGACATCAAAGTGGAAAAGTGTGATTTATTACACCATGTTTGGTTCAGTACTGCTGCTTACATTGCTTTTTCACTGAGTCTTACTTTATAGCTGTCAGAATTAATGTTTTGTATCTAGAGTTGTCATTTATAGACTTCCTTAGATGTTAACTATGTATTTTGAGCCTGCTTAAAAAAGGATTTTCTTGCTCTGTCTGTCAAACAGATTAGCCTTGTTAACATTCCCTTCAGTTATAGATATTACTTCTACAGGTCTCTGGTCTGCATTTAAAAGATTTGCAGTTACTTCTGTGATTTGCTTTCCTTTGTAATTTTCTTTCTCTCACTCACACTGGTGATCTGTGTTTATTTCAGTACCATCCAGTTGTCCTTGGTTGTGAGAGGAAGTTTTAACCCCAACCCCCAAAAAAGCTCCCAGACCATATACTACCCTTTCTGCAGAGATTAAGTGGATATGAGCAAGCAGGCAGACTGTAAGTAATGAGACAATGGAAAAATAATGTGGGAGAATTCATGTGTCTGACATGTATTCTACACAAAAGGCTTTTTTTAAAGGTGATTTGGTTATAAAATTCTCATTGTTCAAAAATACTAAAGGGTCAAAGCATTTGCAGATGGAAACCATGTCTTTATCCATGCCTTTCATTTCATTAATTATTTTAAAGAAGCCTGTTAACAAACTTATCCTTTAACAAGCCTTTATTCATTAGTTTTCCCAGAATGATTAATTTGAAAGACTGGTGGAATCAGTGGGAATGTTCTAGCTGACTCTGTGAACACTGGACAGGGGCCCAGGAGGTTATTTTATCAATAAGATGTCATCAATGAGACCATTTTGAATTGTTGTCTCAGAAAACAGGAATTGCTGCTCCTTGGTAACTTGACATTGCAAAATTAGGTGACAGTAAGTAGCTTGTGTTTGACCCAAACTTGAACCTTGCAGGCCACGAGAAGCCCTTTGATGGGATTTCTAGGAGCTGTCCTGAGAGACCTTGTAAACTCCAGATGCCAAAGAGATCCTGTTTAGGAAGTAACGGGCTCATCTGCCAAAACTGGCAAGGCTTTTAAACTCTAAGCTTGTAAGGCTCCAGATGGACCACAGCAATACCAGGTTGAGTGTTCAGATTTCAGAGGGAAAAGTCTGTGTGTGCAGCAGTCAGTGTTGTAAGGGATTGTGCAGGGCAGGCTTTACACACAGGAGATCAGTATGTGCCAAAGTGGTGGTAGAAAATTAACTCTGAGTCTCAGAGCTGCCCTTGTTTCATGTTTACCATGACTGAGCCCCAATGTGTATCTAACACTCTTTACAAGGTCAGTAGAAACAGAGTACAAGAGGGTAAAGGAGAGATTACCTCAGTATCCAAGTATTTTGTGCCACTTTTAGATTTTAATTTGATGTTAGCAATGTGGATTTCTTTCTATGCACCTTTTGACTGTGCTGGGCTGTGGGGCTGCTCCCTCTTGCTGTACCTCCCAAAGGCACATTGCCCCATCCCTGCAGTCAGCTGCTTTCTGCCATGCCTTTGTTGGCTAGGGCAAACGTGGTAGTGGTAGAGGAGGAAAAGTTGGCATTGCACTTCCACGTTGCAAGGCCTGTTCTTCCTTCAAATGTGAGATGCCAGTGAGGCTGTGGCATGGGAATATGTGTTCATTAGAACAGAGCTCTGTGCAAGCTGGAGGCCAAGCTGGGACTAGGAGAAGTCTGTAACAAACTGGGGGTGGACAGTCCCAGGCAAATTCCAAGAACCGGGTGAAAAATCAAAGTAGTGGAGCAGAGAAACCTTGCTTGGGAACAAGTGCTGTGGTGAGCAGGGAGGCATGGGGGCAGGAAGTGATGAGAACAGCAGTTTACATGCAGTTTAGAGTGAACCTTGTAAGTACTGAGAGCTGATTTGAGAAGAAAAGGAGCTACTCTGTGCATAAAACATGCCTGGCCATCTGCAACTTGGTCAGCATCCTTGATGGGTTAAGTAGTCAGGGATAATTTGGGGAGAAAGGCAGCACCCAAAAATAAATGCCAGCTGTTCTCCCTGGTGCTAGGAGGGAATATTTGTCCTGTGCTTCCTGAAGGCATGAACCCTACTGGACTTCCTGCTGGAGAAGAGCTTTCAATGCCCTCTCTAGCACTTACACTGCCTCTGTCTGGTGTCCTGTCAATACTTTTCTGTTTACTGCCCTATTAGGTCACAGCTGGGGATGAAATCTGTGTAGTGGACCACGGCAGGCAGTGCCCAGCTTAGAGTCCCAGTCTGAAAAGAAGTGCAACCATTGAACCCATCTGGACACAGAGGGCAGGAAAGCACCTCACCTGAGGATACCCAGGCAGTCGCTGCCTGATGCTTGGTTGCCAGCTCAGCTTCAACGTGGCACAAGGATCATGACACAACTTATGATTGCAGTGTTCACAGAAGCACTGGATTTAGTCCCAGTCCTCCTCTAGGGTCCAAGCTGCTGTGCAAGAAAGGATTGCTTGAAGAGCCGGGATGAGAGGGAACAAGGGAGCTTGTGGCCCTTGGGAGTGTGCTGGGTTAACTCTGTTGGACAGAGGCAGAAGCCCTAGTAGGGCAGGCAGGAGCCAGCAGCCACATGGCACACTGGTCACATTACTGTTTGTTCATTCAGCAGTTATGGCACATCAAGTCTTTGTAGCAGGGGTCTGGCAATGGAGCAGAGTCTCCATCATTTTTTCTGTTACTCTGTCCTTGACAAAGAGAAGATAAAGGGGAAAGAACAGCAAGAACTAGGGCAGCAGTTTTGCCCCTGCTNGTAGGGCAGGCAGGAGCCAGCAGCCACATGGCACACTGGTCACATTACTGTTTGTTCATTCAGCAGTTATGGCACATCAAGTCTTTGTAGCAGGGGTCTGGCAATGGAGCAGAGTCTCCATCATTTTTTCTGTTACTCTGTCCTTGACAAAGAGAAGATAAAGGGGAAAGAACAGCAAGAACTAGGGCAGCAGTTTTGCCCCTGCTTTCATGCTCTAATCTGCAAGTCCTGCTTTTCTTTCACTCCTGTGAACTACTGGCAGTACCAGTGGCTGGAAATGGAAATGGTGTGTTCATTCTGACTGGGTTCTGTTTCATAGCTATTTACTTTTGAGGTGTCTCTTGCAGGCAGACTACCAATGCACAGTGAGACGTAGATTTGTGAGTCTCCGTGAACCAGGATGGACAGGAGAACATTTGGTTCTGTTCAGTCAATCCAAACTCTGGTTAAGACCAACAACCAAAAACTCTGGCCTGAATCATAGCAGTGATTAAATAAATAAGGCTCCCAGATGGAGAAAACTGCTTTATGTATGGTCATGACATCAAAACTGCATTTTACTTTCTGTATTTTTTAATTTATCCAGCTCTTCTCTTTCAGAATCAAGAAGAGTTTAGGAGAATTCAGGAAGCCAGATATCAGGTACTGACATGCTGGACATAATCCTAGAAATGAAGTCTGTGAAATCAGAAGTAGATCTCTACCACTCCAGCTCACAATAGCCTGGTCTTAGCTCTGATCACTTTAATATTTTGGGAATTAATTTATGCTTAGAACTTTGGTAAAGAAAATTTTGAAGAAAGATGGATCCAAATTACAACTAAGTAACCACTGGATACATTGTAGAATTTGAGAGGCTTTTGTTTTGGGCTTGTTGGTCGGTTTTGTTTTGTTTTGTTTGGGTTGGTTTTTTTTCCCAATTTTTGACTAAATTATTTGTCTTATTAAAGACAAATACAACCTTCCTACTCATTTCAGTGCTGCCAAAACTTTACTCTCAACACGCATCTCTTCCTGACTGGGAACCTTAAACAGAGTTTTCTAATTGCTACTAAAGACAGTAAAGGCCTCATCTGTGCTCAGGCTGTGGGAATAGGAAATAGAAAAGAAAGCAACAAGCAGAACCAAGTTAACAGGCACATTAGGTACTGAATGATGCAGATTTCCACAGAATTTAACCCCTTTTGAATTGTGTGGTCTCTTCTGTAAATCTTGCCATGCACATACCTACCTGCACGTTTGACT
>VZUA01016942.1:2359-14828 GCA_013401035.1 Horornis vulcanius
TTTTAATCCAGGATACACTAGGAAAATAAATACAAGAAATACAGAATTTTGCTTTTCTTTTATCTTCCAGAAAGCAGCGGGGTTCCCAGACCCTTGCATCTCCTTGCACCCAGCACATCCAACCACTTCCACCAAAAATATCACTTTCACCGTTCCTGCAAAAATACATTTTCCTATTTCATCTACATGATTGCATGAAATTAAAGGCTTTGCTCTCCCCAGTACCTTCTGCAACCCACAAAACTTCAAATTAACCTTTTGCTTTCAGAATAATTAATGCTGCAACACCACTAATGACCTGGTTGGATTCCAATACACCTGAGAGCTGCTGCAGCCCGATTGGGATGCCCTTGGTCCACACTGGATGCAGAATTATAATCTTCTTAAGGAATGCTGTTCAGCTCAGAAATTGCCTTATGCTGTAAAATCCTGCAGAAAAGAAAACTTGCCCTGAAGCACATTTGAGGTGTTCTGGTCCTTGGCCAAGCTCTGCACAAGTCCATTGGACTCTACTGGCCTTTCTCCCCTTTAAATTTTACTTTTTTGGGGTTTTCTCTGTGGTTACCATGGCAGGATTTGAGATGTTTCATGAAGAAGGAATGAAAGCATCAGTGAAACAACAGACACCACAATACAAGGACCTCAAGATCAAAAAAATCACATGAAATCCCACAAAAGAAATCTGGATTAAATCAGCTGCAATAGTTGAAACTGAGCTTCACCCTAAACCAGAAATCCAGCCCAAACTAACACCAGCCCCAGATTTCTGAGGTTTATTCACCACCACAACCCAGAGTGATGGTCAGGGCCCCTGGGGTCACCAGCCTTGTGTTCCATTTATCTTCACTGGCAACTCTATTAAAAATTTCAAATGCCTAACTCATAAACATTGAGATTTTGTCACCAGCCTACATTGAGCTGACCTCTGGCCATCAATCACAGAGGACAGCCCAGGGACAGGGGAGCACTGCAGCAACTCTGCTCACTTCCATAGCTTTGGGCAGCATCCTCTGCCAGCCAGGTCTTCCAAAACCCACCCTTCCCTTCCAGTGTTCCCACTCTCCCCATTACCTGCTAACAAACAACGAGGAAAGACCTCAGGGAAGGTATTCAAAGCAGTTGCTGGAAATCAGGAGCTTCATCTAAGCCCAGACAGGGTCGATATCACCTCCAGCTATGCAAAACCAACCCACAGGTGGTTTATAACGAAATTATCTTTGTTCACCAAGCCCTGAAATTCATTTGCACCGAGCTTCCTCTCCAAAAAAACTGGGATTTGCCCCCAAAACCCAGAACTGTTGGTGTGGCACAACCACTCCAGGTGGATCCCCTCCAGGAGAACTTGCTGCCTGCGGCTGCATTGCCTGAGGCTGGAAACAAGCTCCCTTCTGCCTATCAGGCTGCTGCCTTTTTTTCCATTTTAAGACTCGTGATCACTGCTTTAAAGAGGGAATTAAACTGATGGATTGTGGATGATGTAAAACCTTGATGTCCTAAGAAGCTGCACAAATAAATGTTATCAGAGTAACTAAAAGGGAAGACAAGCTGATTTTGTCACTAAGTGGGATTGAGATGGTCTGAATTTCCCTGAATCATTTAGTCCTGGTATCATCCATGCACAAACCCACCTGCAAATCAGTCACCCTGTAGGAAAGGGGTTGATTGGAGCAACTTCAGCATGAAAAATGCAATTTGTGTTTCCATTGAGACCAAGCCACAGCCACCCATCTCCCACCACTGCTGGTCTTGAACTGAGACCAGAAGCAACCTCAAAAAAGCCAGGAGGTTTTGTTGGCAGAAACACAAAATCAGCACTGATCACACTGTCAGGGTATCAGCTCACACCAACACACCAGGCCAGCTGTGCATCTGCACTTGCTCATTTGGCCACTAACCTGCTTTAGCAATTACAGATAATTAAAACATCGCCCTGCAGACATCCTGATTTCTGGTGTGCCCATCTCCTGCTTCTGCTCTGGAGCTCAGCTGGAAAATGAAGGATGGGGAAAACCTTCAAGGGTGTAGCTCAGAGTGTTTCCATCTATTCTCTGCAGCAGCACAACAGCTCACACAGATGGGAGAGGTGACTGGTGCTGGGAGGTGAGGAGGGCCAAGGCATCCCCTCTGCCCTGCACTGGGACGCTCTTTTCAATTTGCAAGCTGAAAAGCCACACTAAGTAACCCCAGTCAGGTGCAAGAACTCTGAAATCCAGGGAATACAGGTAATTTCCTCTGCTGGGGGAACGCAGTGCCACAGCTCTGAGCACCCCAGCAGAGCAGGCTAACACCTTTCACTGCACATTGGGAGACCATTTCTGTGGTCCTGATGTCCTCGAGCTGGTAAAGGTTATCAAAATAGCAGGGTTTGGAGGAAGGGGGATGTTCCAGCAATGCTCCCTAATAACAAACACCAAAGCAATCCCTTCCAGGAGATAAAGAATTTCTTCCTCCACTGGCAATAAATCAAAGGGCACTGTTCAGCTGATGGAAATTGATTTTCTCCCTTCCTTTGCACTTAGAGCAAGGCGGGACCGTGGCCAGAGCCCCCAGACGTGACAGAGCCCAATCGATGGCAGGGAGGGGACAGGGAGGGGATATCTGGCACCAGCACATGGCATTTCTGACCCTCCTGCAGCAGGGGCACCCTGCTCCCACCCTGAGCCCCGATGGGGAGATACAGGGAATGGAATCATTTAGGCTGGAAAAGCCCTCTGAGATCACCCAGTCTAACCACTAACGCAGCACTACCAGAGCACCACTAAACCAGGTGCCACATTTCCTGTCTTTTAAATCTTCCAGGGACAGAAACTCCACCACTGCCCTGGGCAGCTGTTCCACACCCTTTGGTGAAGAATTTTTCCCTAATATCCAACCTAAACCTCCCCTGGTGCAACCTGAGGCCATTTCCTCCTGTCCTATCACTTGTTATGTGGGAGAAGAGATTGACCCCCACCTGCCTCTAACTTCTGTCAAGGAGTTAAAGAGAGTAAAGCCCCAGTGAAGCCCTTCCTAAAAGGAAAGGGCACAAGTGAACTTTAGTAGGCAATGAATGAGATTTGATCCAAAAAAAAAAAAAGAAAAGGTGGTGGTGGGAAATTCTCCTTAGCACAAGCAGAGCAAATGCTATAAGGGGTGAATCCAAAGCTGGGATGGGAGACAAACCCCCTGCACTCTCCTGCCTTCAGGAGTGAGAATTACGAGCCTGCCTGGCTGCCCAGAAAAAACAGGCATCTGCCATTCCAGCTAAAACACAGCTCCAGTTCTAATCCACTGTTAATTAAAAAGATTTTCACCATAGGTTCCATCAAATCCAAACCTCTTTGGCTTTTTATCTGCACAGAAGGAAGGGAGGGGAATTTAAAAAAAAACCCTGTCTGTAATGCAGATCATCCAGAGATCAATTCCTCTCCCCTGGCCAAACTCTTTAGCAAGAATCACTAAAGGCAGTGATTTACCCCCTTCTGCACCCAGCACTGCACAGCTGCAGGATGGAGGATGCTGGACTGATCTGGTTTCCCTCTAAACCCATACAACAGCCTAAGATGGTTTTGTGCAGAAGCAGAGACCTGAATTAACAGGTTATAAAGCTCCACTGTTAACTCACAATTGGCTTTATTGCAGCACATAAGATTTTTAATGAGAAATAAATTGATAGAGATACATTACCACAGGAGAACTCTGATCTGCTCATTTGCCAGCTATAACAGCATGGACCACGTCTCTGAAACCCAGAGGGGAAAATGCACTCATGGTGTATCTATGTCAGTATTCAGCTGGAATGGACACCTGAAGTGTCACCTGGGTGGTGAGGGCCCCTTGCAGTGATGCTGGGCAAGACTGATGCAGGTGATGCCCAACAAGTGGCTGTGCCATGGGAAGCAGAGCCTGGAAAGCTGTAAGGAATAGCTCAGCAGCACCAAACCAGGGAGCTAATCACCCTCTGCACCCTTTGCACCCACCCTTGGTACCCACTGTGTCCCCGTGCCTTGGGAGCAGTTGAGGTGCATCCCATGGTAGAGACATCTCTGTCAATATTTACATCAGTCCTTCACACATCACCTGCTGTGCCCCAAGGATGACATGGGGGGGTAAAAACCACAAAATACTGGTATTTCAATTAAAAAAAACCCTCACCCCCCCAAAACAGAGAAAAATTAGCATGATGAGGGAATGTTGCCCTGTCCCGACATGAGCATTGTATCTTCATCCTTGTGCCACCTTCTGCAAAGCTCCTGTCCCCTTCAATTCCTCCCTTGGCATGGCCTCTCCCACCTTTCCTCCAGCTCCACCATGCCCAAGGCAGCTTCTCAGTACCTGCCCAAAATGCCAGGACACACAGGCAAGGTGATGGCCTTGGGAGGAGAATGATGGCAGAGCCCTTGTGACCACAGAAGGGACCTCATGCACGGGGGGACCAGAGATGACCTCCATGCTGCCCCCAGATGTGCTGCCAGGTGAGATGGCTGCTGCACATCTGGATAAATCCCTCTCTTTTTTGCTTCTCTTATCAGGAGAGGCAGGTCAAAGCACAAACATTTCAAAAAATGATGTCCAGGAATGCCCTTTCTACAGCCCTGCCATGGACAAAGCCTTGGATTTCTCTCTCTCTTTCTCCCTCCCACATTCCTGCCCATACACTGCCATTCCTACACCCACACACCACTGCTCTCCTGTGCCAGTGATGCATCTGGGCAGATTTACCTGAAAATCACTACTCTAAATGTCTATTCACACTTACAGGGGCAATATTATTATTTTTAGTATGGAAAACAACTCCTGGCTTTTTGCCAGCTCCCACCCTATCGCTTTGCAGCCAGGCTTGGACTGATGACTTTGTCATTTGTCCATCACTTTCCATTGGGAATATCCCCCACTGCAAGAGGAGCACACAAATACCTGGGAAGGTGGTACAGATGTGTTGACACAACTGATAATCCTCCTGATAAGACAATGGGTACAAGTTCCTTCTGTGACCTCCACCCCAGAGCTGTCTCTTCTCCCTGATAGCAAAGTGGAGGGATCCTTCAGTACTTTAATTAACAAGCACTGGAGCAAATCAAGCCAAATCTCATCTTCTGCCCTTTCTTTGATTTTTTTCATTGACTGCTAGGGGGAGAAGAAAAACAGCTCCTCAAAGGTGAAGTTTTCATATTCAGAGTGCTGGGAGAAATACTGGTTCCTACAGTGATATTCAAGGAACTGTGATATACAAATGTGTATATCCTGAATACCCAAAGAAGAAAGAGAGCACCTGAACTATAGGAAAACAACTCTAGGTAGTAATTATGGTGCTTGTAAAATAATAAAGATCTTTATCAGCTTCCAGCTTGCCACTGATGGTTAACAACACATCCTCATGCTGTTGGACAATGGTATTTGGAGAGCTGTGCCTTGTGCTTGGGGTGGAGGAGGAGGCTGCTGGGCCAAGGGATGCAGCCACATCCTCATCCAAAGGGGTTTGAAACCCCAAGCAAAGCAAAAAACAGCAGCAGACCTGAACTTTGCAAAGTGTTTCTTTTTGATCAGAGGAAAGGAAGGTAAAATAAAGGGTATTTCACAAAGAAATAGCACTCAGGTTTCCCTCCACTCTGGGCTGGAAGGGTTACGTGTCTGCCTTTGCTTTGGATATAGCCCAGAGCTGCCAAGTGCTCCCAAAACTAAAGTGAACAAGCTTGTAAATTATGGCTGGCACATTCCTCTGGGATTTTTTTTTTTTTTTTTTAATTCTTGCTGTATTTTCCAAGCAAGCAAGAACCGGCTCCTTCCCCCTCCACACTCCTGGCACTTGGCACAACACAATTTCCTCACCACAATCTCCAGGATTTCCTGGAAACACACACAGACTTGAGACAGGGAGGTGGCTGCAAGATGCTTCCAACATTTTTATTCAAAGAGCATCCTTTTGCTGTGTGCTGACAGTGGGCAGAGCACACGTGTGGCCCTGGGAACACCTTTCCCATCGCCCACGTTGTGCTCTCAAACTCTGGGAGAGCGTGGCTGTTTCTTAGCTAATGCCTTGGGTATTTTCCTGGAGAGGAGCTAAGGGCTGTGGAATGAGCTGGTAGCTGAGGGAACAGAGTACAACAGTTCATCTTGTCTGGAAAAGGCACACAATGTTCAGAAACTGGCATTTTTATAGCCTTTAAAATTGTTCACTTCTGAAACTGCTGCAGCCATTCTCTTGTGAATGGAGAAAGACCAAGAGAAATGGCTCAGACCTGGCAGGAGGGGAAAAAAAAACCAACCAAACCCTCCAACTCTCCCTCCCCAAAGTACCCTCCTTAGCTTTAATAACTCATTATCGTATTATGAGGCGAAGGCTCACAGGATTATGGTATTTAGTAATATTATAATGGATGTGAGCCAGCCTTCCAGAGAGCTTTTTGTATTCCTGCTTTGTGCTGACCCGGCCTTAGACCTGGGGTTTGTGTCCCACTGTGCTATCAAAGACAAACACCCCCTGCTCCCCATCAGTAAATACACATGCATTTAGTAAATATATGCTCAGTAAATTATATATATCTCTCTATATATGAATATATATATATATATATATATATATATGTGTAGCACAGGTAGGCAGGAATTTCAAAGTGTGAGGTTTTCTGGCTGCTTCCACTCAAATGGATTATACAATCCTTCAGCAGCAAAATAAACAGCTTAGAGCAAACAAGAGGCTTAGTGTGCCAGCACTTTGTAGATTCTGGCTGGGGCTGGCCATGGCTGAGGCCACTGAGCCCAGCCCCTGCTGCTCCCTCTGCACAGCCCAAAGACCTGCCCTGGTTTCAGCCCTTTGGTCACCCAACACTGTGTGCAGTTGAATTTTCCTCTCTTTTGCTTTGGTGCACTGTTAGACTTGGGCAGAGTTTCTTCTGGCACAGACCAAAGCAGAAAGAATAAAATTGGATGCTCCTGTGTGCAGAGCCATCCTCAGCTTCATAGAATCATGGCTTGAATTGGAAGAGATCTTAAAGATCATCCAGTTCCTGCCCCTGCCATGGGCAGGGACACCTTTCACTAGACCAGCTGTTCAAAGCCCCATCCAACCTGCCCTTGGTTCCCAAGATGAGTTTTAAGCACTCCCAGGCATCACCCCATCTCTTCATCCCTCACTAAAAGGACACTAAGCTCACAAGAGAGAGCTGTTGAATGCCCAAGACAAAGAAAGCAAAAGAAAACATGTTTTCCTCCACCTTTTCTCAATTATAGCAGCAAACAAGTTTTCATGCCAGCAGAATTAGAACTGAGACCAAAGGCATTGTTTTAATGTGAAAATGAGAGACAGCTTGGGTGGTTTGTTTTGTTGCAAATATGTAGATGCATTTTTGCAATTCCAGTTTAATTTCAAAACTTCCTTTCCCTGGAGGACAGAACATCCACATCCTACCTGCCCGGCCCAGCACACGGGGCCTGTGTTTCCTCTCCCAAAGCCAGGGAAGGTTTCTGCCTCATTAACACCCTCCTGCAGCCCTTCCCTCCCCTGGGAGATGGAATAGATGACCTTTGAAGGTCCCTTCCAACCCGAATTATTCTATGATCCTTTGAATCCCACCCTGTCACCAGCAGCTCTCACTGATTTCACAGGTCTGACATCACTCACAGGGCCCCAGGGCTGAGCCCCTCTCCCATCACCACGAGGCATTTCTGGGAACACCTGCAGCTCTGCTGCCCTTCCCAACAGTTTGCAGCATCACAGGAGCAGTCAGACAAACTATCCCCATTTCTACTAAAATAAACACAATTTTAAAAAATTCAGTGAGTAATCCTGCACAAGAGGGAAGAACTATCACAGCACGAGTGAGAGGAGGCCCCATTTTTACTCTTTTCTCCAGTATTTTCACACCATCCCTCTCCCAGCCACGTTATTGAAACAGAAACATCCAGGTTCATCAAGGCTTACTTTGTCTAAACAGGATTTGGGGTCTCTAAGGGCAACTGGAGAATATCATGTTTAAAGAGAGATGTTCAACCTCAGGACAATAAGGGATGTGTTAATGCACTGAGAGCCAAGTTCCTTCGCTGCCACTCTCTTCTTCCCAGACAAAATTAGATTAAAAGAAACACATGAGAACTGGATCACTCCACTCTCTTGCCAAGTGATCAAATTAACTTCCTACAACCCATTCCAAATCTTACATTTCACATTTGTGAACTCTTGCCAGGAAACACAAGAAACTATTTCCTAGTGGGGAATGAAACAGTCCCAGTGGCCAAGGACAGAGCCCATGGCCAACACCAACACCTAACCCAGAGCACGGAATGGAGCAGAAAGAAGCAATACCATGAAATTCTCCATGAGGACTATTTAGAAGCAATGCTACTCCCCCATTCTGTGCAAACAATCCTCTCACAGCTTCAGCTTCCTCACAAACAGAAATAATTTTCCAACTCCAATAAAAAGACTTTCATGGGAGATGGGCCAACTTAAGAACAAGTCCAGGAATAAGGAACTTTTGAGAAGTTTGCACTGAAGGAAGACCCCTAAGATGAAGCCCAGTGAGGAGGGTCCAGCCCCACTTCCCCACTTCATTATTTGGAGGAGGAGGAGGTGGCTACTTTCCCAGCCAGGCACTGCAAAGCCACCGAGACACAATCCTGGGACGTGTTTCATGCTGGCCCCCTGGCCAGGCAGTGCAGAATATTTTAGACTTCAACGAGGCTGTGAGATGCCTCTAGACCCCAGCCTGTGCAGTGTTTATGTGCTGTAATGGCCCTCCCCTCTGCTTCAAGCCTCCTTATGTGGAAACACCTCCAGTGAAAGCAGTGGGAGGCTCTTAATTGCCTCTGCTCCAATCAATACAAACAGAGCTCAGCAATGCCAGCCACCACAGCGAGTGCTGCCTCCCCAATGGCACCATTTCCATGTTTTCTTACTGCTTCCACTGCAAAAGAAAGCAGGCAGAAGGTACTGGATCTATTGCTTCCAGGATGAGCCCACCAAACCCTGTGGCTGAGGACTTTGATCCGAGCTGAGCCAAGATACATGTGGAACAATCCGGGACATCAACCACCAGCCGTTGCTCTTCCAAAGGCTGGAGAGAGCAGACCCCAATCCCTGCATGTGCCCAGCTCTCTTCCTTGGCTGGAATAACAACAAGGAAGGCCTGGGAGTGCTGCTGCCAGGAGGGCTGCAGAGCATCTGAGTTATTCCTGCCCTTACATGAACCGCTGCCACCGACAAACCGAGCCCGAGAGGACGACCACAAGAATTTTGATTTAATGCCATCTGCAAAGCAGCTGAACCTCTCCTCAGCAGGAGGAAGGAGAGCTGGGATTTCCAAAGACGCTGGGGCAATCTGAGCTCCCGGATCATCTTGGTTCCTGGGATACTTCAGAGTCAGCCTTAAGCCTGCTTAACTCGAACAAAGCACAAGAGGAGAGTCTTCCCTTACATTACAAAATCCTACTTCAGACCCCGAGAAAACACAGCAATGCCAGAAATGTATCTGAAAAATCCAGGGTTAAGCAGCTCTTGAGGATGGTACTACCTTTATCTGAAGTGAACACTAAATTGTCTTTAAAAATATGTTAATTGACAGGGTTTCACCAAGTTTATTTAACAGTTCTCCCAGGCTCTATCACAGGTGAGCCCTTAGCCTGCAAGTTTCTAAAGAGCTTCCATTCAGTAATTACAGCCTTGCCTATGCCATTAGATGGCCCGTTATCCTCATTTGGCTCTCCTCTTATAATTACTGAGATCATTTTAACAGGTAATTTGGCATAGCTGTCATCACTTCTGAGTTTAATGTGCCTTCATTCACAAGTGCCACACACGTGTTTCCCTTCCAGCCCCCAGAGCAGCCCAGAGGGCCACGGGTGGGATTTTCTGGAGCATCCCAGGACCTCGTGCAAGGTATCAGCATTATACACCCAAGCAGGGCACAAGCAAGACAAACAGGTGGCTTCCCTCCAAATGACTCAGGATAAGGTGTGGGATGCCAAATAAATAAGGTGTGGGATGCCAAATTAACACAGAGGGGTGGCAGAGAAGGAGAAGTAGGCAAGGCAGTGTTGGCGAGCACAGCAGTGGCAGCAGATTAGACTTGCAACAAACCAAGAAACACTTATTGAGAAAAAACATATCAGAGAGTCATAGAATTGTTTGGGCTGGAAGAGACTTGTGAAGCCCCATCCAACCTGGCCTTGGACACTTCCAGGGATCCAGGGGCAGCCACAGCTTCTCTGGGAAACCTGTGCCAGGGCCTTCCCACCCTCACAGGGAGGAATTCCCTCCCAGTACCTCATCTAAACCTCTGTCAGGTTAAAACCCTTCCCCACTGCCCCACCTGCACTGAAGGATAGCAGGGACATCTGCTCTGGGAGCAGAAGAGACCCCTGGGTGAGCCCACGTGAGCTTCCAAGCAAGGCCTGACTCTGAGCAGAGACGCCGCAGGGTAACCATGAACCTTGGCAAGCCAGAGCTCTGCCTGCGACCTCACTCCCCACCACTCCTACCTGTGGCCTCAGTGAGTGCTTTGTGGTTTTCCTTCTAAACCAGGGCTCTCTGAAAGCACTGGGAGAGGACATGGACTTCAGCCAGGCTGCAAAGAGCACCAGGCTCCTTAATTACTTCTTTTCCTGGGCTATGCCTGTTTGTGCACGGCTATATCATGAAATTTGTCAGCGTTAACAATGCAGTCCCCTCCAGAGACCCATTCACTTCACAGGGCTGCAAATGTGATTGGTAAGAAATTAATTTAGGGTGCAGTAATATATCAAACAGGAGATGGAAATAAAGCAAGAGCCCAGCCCTGCTGTAACTGGAATGTCAGCTGGCCAGGGGATCAGCAGCAGGACCATGGTAATGATAAAAACCATGGAAACTGCACCACAGCCATCTCTGTAAAACAAATCCCAGAAAAAAACCCCAAAGCAACCTACCCTTTAATGGTAACCATTTAAAGTGGGACCCAAAATTTAAAATGCCTCATTTCTGCAGTCTTTCTTCAGGTTCTAAATGTATTAGTTCTCTGTTTCCAGGCTTTATTTTAATCTCCTTATGGTATTGTGGGGGAAGAACTCTCATTTCATAAACTGTGCACTTAAGAGAATAGCCAATAAAACCCAACAAATTCCCCTACAAAGGACTTCAGAAGAGCAGATGAGGAGGAGATGCCACAAGATGAGAGGAGGTGGAGGACTGCAGAAGAGGCTTTCCAATGCAGAGGAGGTTACACAGCCCACTAAGCCCCCACTTGCTTGAAAAGCAGTTCTCAGATGGGTATGAGAAAAATAACAGAATCAGAGTTTGCTTGGGAATTGCCTTTCTTATAAGCTCAAGAAAGGGGAGAAGAAAGGGAAAAAGGCTGAAATCCCACCCAGCAGAACACAGATCCTCCTGAGGGTGCCTCTGAGGCATCCCTCACTGAAGGGGTCCTGCCTGTTTTGACAGGGAGGGACAGAAATCCCTCAGCCTTGCAGAGGAGCTCTGGAGGGCCCTGAGAGAGCAAGAAATTCCCTCTTTTGCAAGAAACTAGACTTAAAATCCAACCCAACTGTGAGTGGTGCTGAAAGCACCTGGCAGCTACATAAACCAGCACAGGTCCTGCACTTGTTCATGCCTTCAGTCCTGGCATCTGGCAAGGAAATAACACAAACCTGTCCCAGTGATGCACATTCCTGCTCTTCCTTCCCCACCCAGCACACAGGGAACACCTGAAGGGTGCAGGTCTCCAACAAAAATGGAGCTTGGGGGACACCCACCCAAACAAACCCATCCTTGTGTTCTGCAAGAGATGAGGAATTCTTCTTTCAGAAGAGGAACTGAGTAGCCTTCATGGCTGCTGTGGCTCTAAATGCTCGTGAGAGAGGCACCATATGGGCTCAGATTTATCACTTGTGTTTCCTAACTTGCACATCTGTTTTCTATAAGTAGCTGTCCAAGTCAATGCATCTCCCCTTTCCTCACGAACCGCCCACGGAGCTTTCCAAGGACAAATCATTGCTCCTCTTCATGGTTATCTGCTCAGGGGCCTCACCTTAACAACCTGAGTGCTGCTCACAAAAACCCAGAGTGGACATCACCCTCTAAAAGAAGGGTAACATTTGCAGTGGTCACTGGGGGTGGGTTTAATCAGGATTCTGTTCCCATCAGCAACCCAGGAAACTCCCTGTCAGCTCCTCAAATTCCATTAAAGTCAAGAAAGTTATTCCCATTGCCCTGTGTCAGGACATCTCCTTCTAAACTGAAAGCTGAACAGCGGAATCTGAGAGAAAAGGGGAATTTTTCCAAGGTCAGAAGTATTGGGAAAGTGGCACAAAGCCAGGGGGGGTCACGAGGAACTAATGAGACTTCCCAGAGCCCATCTCATCTGGACACGAGGAATGTGTGGCATGCAGAGGGCAGAAAGGGCCATCCCAGATGCTGGAAACTTGGTTCCTGTGGATGGCCACCAGAGCAACTAACCCTTATTGCTTTGAAATTTCAATGAAAAGCTAGTAATTTCTCCTTCTTCCTGAAAAAAAAAAA